>NW_026506677.1:0-27728 GCF_026875155.1 Cherax quadricarinatus
GAACCAAAAGCAAGTCCCCATAGTAAAAAGGGGGGGGGAAAGTATTGGGGGTGAGAAAAACCTCATGACCTCAAGGCGGCCCCCAACCCCTGGGGTTGGGCCATGGACCTTGCCCTACCCTCTGCAGACCCCTCTCTTTAATGTGGGCAATGTTTCTGGAAGGTGAGGTGCCTGTCAATGTAGATGCCAAGGTACCTATAACTGTGAACCCACTCCAGGTCGATGCCCAGGACCGCAGCCTCTGACTGGGCACCTTGGTGCGAAGGATCATGGCTTTGGATTTGCGCAGATATCTTGAGCCCAAGTGACGGCAGGTGGAAGCCAGCAGATCGAGGTCCTCCTGGGCACGCTGCAAAAGCCGGCGACTTTCCTAGGTACGACAAGTGCCAGGTCATCGGCATAGCTGAGGAGGATGGTGCCTCTGGAGAAAGGCAGGCACACCAGCTGGTGCATCAGTACATTGAACAGGGTGGGACTAAGCACCCCGCCCTGTGGAGTGCCGTTGTCCCAGGGTCTTGAGAGAAGAGGCATGCCCCTGGAAGTGTACCCGGGCCCGCCTGTCCTGGAGATAGGAACGAAGCCATGAAAAGCAGCCTGCCTTTAATCCCCCTGGGGCCAAGAGTGAGAGGATGGCAGGTGCACTGGCTAGCTCAAAAGCTTTCTCGAGGTCAAGAAAGACAACAATGTGGGCTTGGGCGTCCGACCCAATGCCGGTCGAGAGTGGTAAGGCTTTCGAAAGTGCCCACTCCTCTGGTGAAGCCATAGAGGTGTTTATGAGGAGGGCCAAGCTTCCACCTCAGGCGCTCCAACACCATCCTTTCAGACACCTTCGAGATGCAACTGGTGAGGGAGATGGGTCTCACACTGCCAGGATCCCCAGGCTTAGGAATCGGTATGATGTCAGCCTCCTTCCATACGGACAGGGAGTTTGCCAGCTCGCCAAGTCTGGTTGATGACCCCAGGACAGCTGAATGTCCAGAATGGCCAGACCGAGTGATTCATGCCATAGGTGATACCATCATGCCCGGTGCAGTGTCTCGATGAGATGTGAAGGCTGCCTGGAGCTCTGGTCGTGTGAAGTCTTCATCCGTGACGTCCTTAGCTGGCATGCTGCTTGGATCACCATCACCTTCTAGGAAGGAGGGTGGCTTGGAGGTCCTGGAGATCCTGAGGGCAGTTGAGGCCATGGCCCGCTTGGAGGTGAATAAGTCCACCGGAACGCTCTGCCTCCGTTGGGGGTCTGGGTGCAAACCGAAGCCACAACTGCGGACGCTGCCCAGTGGCCAACGTAAACTTGGTTCCAAATCTCAGATAAGGTGGAGGGAGTGGCTGAAGGAGGGCACCACCACTCTAACATTTAGCCTGCCGGACCCTGTCGTGAGACATTGGCGTTGCATGCCGCACCACTTCCCTGAAGCAGACGCAGGACACAACCGTTGGGGATTACGCCTGTTTGCGATGGAGATGTAGAACATGGGGTAGGGTTGGTGGTTGTATGGACTGGGTTATCAGACTACATCTCACACTCTTCTGAGTGAGTCATCTGAAAGAGCTGCGCGGCGACTGTAGGTTTTGTTGTTCTGTTCCATTTGATGTCCTTCATTGTAAAAAACCACAGTTCAGTTTATATGGGACCCTCCACCTGTAATCTTAGGTATTTGCTCTGCCTCAGCTGCACATGTGTAAAGGCCACCTGCAAGCTTTTGAGCCGCCTCATCTGGGTCTTCTGGAAGGGGTGACTCCGCCCACCAACGCTCATGGGACCCTCCTGGTGGAGGAAAGCACTGCCAGTCGGGGCCTTTTTATTTTTTAGGATTCCATATGGGGGTAACGGTGGTGGGGGAGCGGGGGCACCGGCGGGACCATCAGCGTAGTGAACACTGCAAAAAGTGATCACTGGTGAGACGGGGGTTGGGACCTTCCATCTCGCGCTCGTGAGCAACCACCTAGAGATGAATGTTGGAATCCAAGGGCGGCCACCATTAGTGATGGGTTGGCTCCACCATTATTGGGAGGGCACGGATCTCGGGGACCTACTCCAGCAATCAGCCGCAAGGTGCCTCCCAGCTTGCGTGGTAGGAGATACAGAAGAAGAAAGTATTGGGTGGTGGGCAATGAATCCCCAGACCCACAATCAAGACCCTTTCCCGTGGGGCGAGTGCCTGCCACCTCGGAGATGTCCAAGCGGGTTCTCTGGTACCCGAGGTGAGCTTCTTAAATATTGTAAACCACGGTGAGGGTCTTCCGCCAGGTGTAGGGGTGGACAGCCATGTAAAACTCTACGCCCTTCCCCACATGTCGATGGGGTCCAGTGGTGTTGAATGGGATGGAATAGTGGTCTCTGACGTAGATCGGCGTTTGCCCTGCCCTAGTCCCTTCCAGGCACTGGAAGGTTAGGCAGAGAATCCGGGAAATAACGTGGCTGCAATTTGGCGTGACAATTCGGGATGAGTGTCTCCTGAAACAGGAAGACATCAACCTTCATTGCCTGAAACTGCAGCTTCAATCACTAAGTGAATTTTCCGCTCCTGCAGCCCACAAATTGTTATCCCACTGGAGATCTTCAAGGGCCGCATGAGGTGGCTCCATGATTCCATCTCTGCCTGGGGGGAATCGTCGTCCCTCGTTGTTGGCGACTCCGGGGGCCCCTCCTCCTTTCACAGACTGGGAAGGGACTCCTGGATGATGGCTTTGATGTTCCATTGGAGTCTTTTCCTGTCCAGTAGGACCACGCCCAGGCAATCCATGACAGGAGCTTGCCCTGCAGGCGCCCCTGTCCTCTGGCCGAGCGGCAGCAGCGGGCGGACAGACAGGGAGCGCTGTGAGGATGGAACCCCGAGGTTTTTCTTCAGTCGAGTCGGAAAGGGATTCGGACCATTACCTCATTGCAAGCATTGAGCTGGGACGGACCCGATTCGACGGAAGGGCTGGGTCCAACTGGGTATGTCTGCGGTGGCTGTCGCACTTGCAGCAGGCATAAGTGGGGTGCATGCCACCGGGGCCCGGCCATGAGTGGGCCATGGGGCTTTCCAAGTCCCCCTGGCGGGGAAAATCTCTGCCTGACGGCCTGGCCCGCTCACAGGGTAGGGGGCCTTCTTGGGAAGAACGAGGGGCACCCGCCTGCTGGGGCCGTATATGGCAAGGAATGTTGCGTGCCCAGGCTCGGGACCGCTGGGCAGTTGTGGCTGGGCCTGGTGGCTGTTTTTCCCAATAATTCTGCCTTCTTGGCCACCTTGCCATCTGACGCCGCAGAGGTTGGGACCGCACTGCTGCAAACCAGTGTCTGCCCTCTGATGCCCCACCGCTGGGAGCCAGTTGCTGGGAACTTGCTGCGATTGCCCTTCCTGCCGGTTATCCGGGGAACTAATGATTGGAGCCCATGGATAAAATAAATATCATATGCAGTTATAATGTGATCCTTTATTGACTACGTTTTCGCCACACAGTGGGCTTTTTCAGGTCAACACACAGATACTACCTGGGGTGGATGGGAAACGCGGAGTATTTATAGTCAGGTTCAGAAATTGTGAGGTCAGGTGGAGGATTGCTGCATCTGATGGATGTTATCGAGTGGGGTTACTAGAGTCTAAAAAATTCTTGGGGCGCCCCCCCCCCCCCCCCCCCCCCCTAGGCTTTCGCCAAACACGCCCCGGAGACCCCCCCTTCGGCACACCCCACCGCCCCCCTCCCCCCCCGTGTGTGAGCAGAGGACCAGTTGTTCTAGCACCATTTTTTGTTCTGTATGCTGGGAGTACAGATATAAACGAATGAAGAAGTCTTCGGTTGGCAAGTGGTTCAGTGTATGTTATAGAAGCCACTATTGCTGGTTGAAAGTTGATCGCTGTATATAGAAATAAGTCGATGATTCCAGGATTCTTCGGTATTGAGTGTTGTTCTTGCTGTGGCGATAAGTCTGTGAGTTTCTTGTAGTTTATCAAGTGGTTGTGTGATTACCGGTGTTTGTGACACAGTGCATTCCTTTTGTGTAAAACGCCCCCCCCCCCCCTCAGACCTCGCCTTCCCCCCCCCCCAGTATTAGGTGTTCTGGAAATAGATGTGTTGGAGGGTCCCCTTGATTGTTTCGCCAACGTATAAACTTTGTTTGCAGTGCATTACAAGGATTAGAGGGGTTTATACCCCTGCAGAGAGGTGGAAGCTGTGTCCTGTCTAATCACTGGTAATGTCCTTCAGGATGGTGTTCGGTGGTTGTGGAGGTAGGATACTTGAAATGAGGTATTGGACAAAGAAAAGATGTTGGAAACGTGTTTTGGCAATGGGAGGTTGGTGGGGGAGGGGAGGGGGGCGCTAACTATGTATCTCTTCTCCGCAGTGTCTGTTCTGTGGGTGTGTTGCTCAGAATGGTATTATGCCAATCGTCTTTTGGACTCGGTTCTACCCTGCCATCCAGTGACACTGCCCGAGAAGAGATACTAATTAGTCCTCACACCACCAACTCCACTCGCGCGCAAAAACAACGTTTCACCAACCATCTTTTCCAATACCTTCATTTCAAGTATCTACCTCCACAACCACGACCGATCAAGGACCCATTACCAGTGATAGGACAGGACAAGCTTTACACCATCTGGGCAGGGGTATACATAATCCCCTTGTAATGGGACTGCCAACAAAGTTATACGTTGTGGCGAAATCATTCAAACAAGGGACTCCCAAACACGTTATTTCAGATTACACCAATACGCAAGAGAGTCTGGGACCGACACAAGGGAATGCCTGGCGTACAAACACCGTAATTCACACAACCACTTGATAAAACCTACAGAAATCAAAGACTTATCTCTCAGAAGACAACACTCAATACCGAAGGGGAATCCTGGGAATCATTCACTTATTTCTATATCAGACAATTCAACAGTGAATAGGTGGCTTCTAATAACATAGCTCTGAAACCACTTGCCAAAGAAAGAGGCTTTCTTCATCGTTATCCCACATAAGAAAACTTGTAGAAGGTCCTGGCTCCACAAACTTGTCCAATCTCCTTTTCCAAGCTACCAAGAGAGATTAGACTCTTATAACCCCACTCGGTAATCATCAGATTGCAGCATTCTCCACCTGACTCAGGACTTCTGAAACCTGACTATAAATACTCGCGTTCCTTTCCTCCCCAGGTAGTTCTGTGTTGTGACTTGAAAAAAAGCCCCACTGTGTGGGTTTCGAAACGTAGTCAATAAAGGTCACATTATTACTGCATTGTTGTTTAATATTCCATTTTGTTGTCGGTAATTTTTATACCCATTTATTTCCATTGGCCCATGCTTGACTGGTTGCTGGGCAGTTCCAAGGCTGGGGGTGGCGTCGGGGGGAGGGCTATCGGGGTCGTTCCGATGACGGAAAAACCTGCTGCCAGTGCTGCCACTATCACAGGACAGCTCGGCTTCCATGCATGGTTGCCTCTTTGAGCAGTTGGCCAAACTTGGGGCTCTGGCCCGAAGGCCGAAGGGCTTCCGCCAGGTGTGATCTGGTTTGAGGATTTGCAATGCAGGTCCTTTCAGAGTTCGTGTTGCCTTGCTGCACACACCACACTCTTCACTTGCTGGCCAGGTGGCTGCAATATGATTTGAACCACCTGGCAGTTTGAAGCCAATTAGTACTGGGCCCTGCTCTGACAGGTAATGGTCGGGTCTTGAATCTTCCCCAAGGACCCAAGGTCCAGGTGCGTGGGAAGTGGACCTTTGTGTTGGATCAGCACCTGGCGGTGGTGGGCACCTTGGTTTCAACCGTTGCAGTGAGTCGCTCCGGCTTGACAATATTGGCCAACTTCCAAAAAATGGGGGGGGGTCCAGTGGGAGGGGGCACAGGGAGGTGTATATAAAAAATAAAAAGCCACCCCTTGTACACCTACTCCGAAAGCAAAGCAGTTCCACCATGCTGGGATTGGGTCACAACCAGCCCCTTCAACTCCTCGTAAGAGTTCTTCGTCCCGGAGGAATGACCTGAAGAACCTCGTTTCCTGAGAGTGTGAACTCGCCAGAGGACAATTGGAGGGTGGGGGAAGACCTTCCAGATTACCTTTACTAAACCCGTAGTTGGGAAACCTTGAATTTTGTTGAAGGCCCTGGTTGCTTGTGTGCCCAGTAGCTGAGCGGGAACTCCTCCTTTCCACGTGGAGTCAACCAGTCCCACGTCCATGTGGAGGCCAACGCAAAATTGGGGTGTTGGGACCTGGGATGGCTCCCCAATCCTTGCCACTTGAGGGAAGCTACACTCCTCCTGGCTCCTTCCACGACCCCTATTGGCATCTGGGGGTGCAAGTCTTCCTTGGGTAGGGGCTGCCGACGGGACCTAGTGGCAGATTGGTAGGTATACCAGTAGATCTTCACTGCATCTTTGCCTTCTTGGTTGGGGGGGCTCCCACCTGCCCCACGTCGTCCTCCACTCGTCCCGCATTCCAACGGAACGTTTTAGGCGCCGCTCTCCTGGGTCTGTCATGGTGACTGTAGGTGTTGGGGACAGAGAGCCAGCAGCAGAGCTGCTGGCCTGTGGACCTCACATGCCGCCCACACCGGGTGCAGGAGCTGTGAGGCTCAGAGCCCAGTCGGGGCCCGTAGCCTACCCTCTCGTGGAGCTCACTGCTCTGGAAGCCACTGAAAACACAGTCCAAGGATCACCAGGGAATAATGACGCTAATCTGTGCGTAAAACTAACACAGATTTGCGAACACAATCACACACCTGTTTTTCCAATCTTCGGTCCAGTCGATAATCATTATGAATTGAAATTCGTTGTTTTCATGTTCCGGACTTCCACGGGAGTTGATATTATATATATTTTTTTTCTTTTTTTTAAAGATTCGCTGGTATTCTCCCGGAGTACCCGGGCCCCTTTTCCAATAGTGGTGGCCCGGCCCCTTGGCTCCCAATTAGGGAGTGTCTGAGACCTAAAAGTCTCCCATGGGAGGGGGCACAAGTAACCTCCTCATCTTTGGGTACCCCAAACTGTCCCCAGGCCTAGCCACACTGCTAGGCCTCTCTGGTCTTGCCATCCCAGCCCCAAGGGGGCAATGGGGGAATGACAGTCCTTATATGAGCTAAAGGCTCCGGGCTCAGGCACCTTACCTAACCCTAGAAGAGGGGTTAGGCATGGGGTCCGATTTGATATTATTATAAATATATATAAATATATATATAAATATTTAATATAAATATATAAAATATAATATGTATATATATATATATAATTATATAAATAATATATATATAAATATATTATATATATTATATATATATATATATATAAATATATAAATAATATATATATAAATATACATATATATAAATAATATATAATTATTATATAGATAGTAAAATAAATACATAATATATTATATATAAATAATATTTTAATATATAGTATTATAATTATATATATATATATATTATAATATGATATATTTATATATATATATATTTATATATAAATATATATATATAAATATATATAGATATATATATAATATATATATAAAAAATATATATATAATAAATATATATATATATATATATTATATATATATATATATATATATAATATATATATATATTATTTATATATATATATGTCGTGCCGGAAATAGGCCAGAAACTTGCGATCTTGGGCTTAAATAGCAACCGTCATCTTGCCTTATAGGACAAAAGCGAAAAAAAAAATTTGTTATGCAATTAATTTCGCCAAACAATCATTCTGAACCTAACCGGAAAAAAATATATTTTCACTGTGTTTGTTTAGTATTAAATTTTTGTAAACAAAATCTAAAAATATTATTTTTGTTGGGTTTTTTAGAGCTAATAATATATTGCGCATGTTTATAATAAGGTTATAGGTAAGATTCTTTTTGGTGCCAAAATTAAAAAATTTTACTCATTAACATTAATGAAATATTATATCTTTAAATTTTATAATGAGAAAAATTTTTGGAAAGGGACTTTTAATTTTTTAAATGAGTTTTCTTGCTAACTGACAGTTTTACATATTCGACAAGGACACACACCACACACACAACACACACACACCATCACACACACACCACACACACACACACACACACCATATTATATATATATATTATATTATTGTTTTTCAACAAAGTCGGCCGTTCTCCCCACCGAGGCAGAGGGACCCAAAAAAAGAAAGAAAATCCCCAAAAAGAAAATAACTTTCAATTCATCATTCAAAAACACTTTCACCACACTCACAAATTTCACTGTTTTTGCGGAGGTGCTCAGAATACAACAGGTTTAAGAAAGCATTAGTATAAAAGATACCCCAAAACATATCCCTCCCAAACTTGCAATATCCCAAAACCCCTCCTTTAAAGACTGCAGGCACTGTATACTTCCCATTTCTCAGGACTCTCAGTCGGCTATCTAAAAATAATCCGATTTCCCAGGAATCCGCTTCACTATAGTATTTACCCTGCCTCACACTCCAACAGAATCGTTCAGGTCCCAAAATTACCATTCGTCTCCATTCACTTCCTATCGAAACACGCTCATTGCCCACGCCTGCTGGAAGGTCCAAAGCCCCTCACCCATTAAAACCCTTCCCTTTACCCCCTCACCCCCTACCCATCTTCTTCTCCAAACAGATTAAATGCCTCCATGTCATTCTACTTTGATCCATTCTCTCTAAATGGACCAAAACCACCTCAACAAACTTACCCTCTTCTGCCCTCTGACTAATGCTTTTATTAACTCCACACTTCTCCTAATTTTTCCCACACACTCCGAATTTCTGCATATATTTACACCACACAATTGCCCTTTAGGACCAGGGCTTTCTCCCACTGACCTCCAAACCGTTCCTCGCTGCTGCATTTTACAAAAACCCAAGCTTCACACCCATTATAAGTGTGTTGGGATGATATACGCTTACTATTAACCAACACTTTTCCACATCCAACCTTTATTTTAACTCCCACATACTCCTTGAATTAATACATTTATTTTTAGTCCTTCTTATCCTGCCATAGGCTTATACTTCAACATTATTGGGCTACTCCCTTCTTTAGCTCTAACTCTATTTTGAAACCCCTGGACCATAATTCCCATTTATTCCTCTCCAACTGAAAACTCTCCACCCCTTCAGCTGTGTTTCACTTAAAGCAGGACTTCCAGCTTTCTTTCCCCCCCAACACACCCCCCCACTCACAACACCCCCCCCCCCCCCCCCCCCCCCCCCCCCCCCCCCTCATTTCCATCATCCACAATTCAATTTCTTTCTTATCTTTTGCACAAACAATCCACGGCACATTTCAAGAAATTCCCACTTTTTGACAATTTTCTTCTTCTTATTTTTTTTGTAATCTTTACAGGGTAAAAAGGGTTAACTAGCCCATTGTTCCCGGAATTTTTAGTTGAATTTTTACAAACACGCATGGCTTATGGAGGAAAAGAATTCTTATTCCCCACTTCCCCATGGATATAAAAGGAAAAGTAATAAGACCAAGAAACTATTAAGATAAAATCAAAGAAAACTCAGATGAGTGTGTATATAAATAAACGTGTACATGTTATGTGTAAGTTGGACCTAAATGTAAAGTAGAAGTAGCAGGCGTACCTGTAATCTTGCATTATTTATTGAGGACAGACAAAAGTCAACCAGCAATCCATTACCATCATGTAAAACTTTCTAGTAGGTTTGTGAACAGGATTTTGGCCTTCCATGAATCCGTTTTGCTGGCTGTCATTTAAATCTTGTTTCCGTCCATTTGCTCCACCACTCTCCCTCCTGGATAATCTTTTCCAAGGGACTTTGCTTATATGCATGTCACTGACACTGGTCTATAAAGTTTAGTGCTTTCATTTCTGTCTCCCTTAAAGATGGGGACTGGCCAATTTTCCGGTTTCTGCCATAACTTTCAGGTAGTTTGCCCAGTTTCAAGGGAAAGTGTTGAAGATTTTGGTTTAGTGGCGCAAAAAATTAGTGTCCCTGCTCCCTCTCTAAGGACCCAATGGAGGATGATTGTCTGGTCCCAACTGCCTTTGAGGTATCAAGGTCCACTTAGGAGCTTCTCCACCTCCTCCTCAGTTGTAATTCATCAAACCACTTGAATATGAACATTAAAATGGTATAAAATAACCGACAGATTGGTAGGTAAGGAACATATGCAAACAGTTAGGTATCCTTTTATTCGAAAAACGTTTCGCCTACTCCAGTAGGCTTCTTCAAGTCGAGTACAGCAAAAAGGTTGGATAAGAAGCAGAAGATACTTGAAGGACGATGTGATCCAGTCCATCACCCTTAAAGTTTTGGAGGTGGTTCAGTCCCTCAGTCTGGGAGAAGGAGCATTTGTTCGTTTGTCTGAAACCAGATATGAAGTTGAAGTGAACAGGATGGTGGAAGCTTAAAATATAGTGCCAGGAGGTGGCCCCCCCCCCCCCCCCCCCCCCCCCCCCCCCCCGTAGACGTAGGTTGCTTTGGGAGGGGCAGGTTCACTTCTCAAACCAGCACCGTTTCATAGCTAGAGGTTTGTCAAAAGTTGGATGGTCTGTACCAAGATACCCTTGTGGTTGCAGTGTCTGACAGGAATGACATTAAAATTGGTATAAAATACCCGACAGATTGTTAGGTATGGACACATATGCAACAGTTAGGTATCTTTATTTCGAAAACGTTTCGGCCTACACAGTTAGGCTTCTTCAGTGGTACAGAAAAGTTGGATAGAAGCAGAAGATACTTGAAGACGATTGTAATCAGGTCCAATCACCCTAAAGTTTTGAGGTGGTCAGTCCCCTCAAGTTCCCTTCAGGACAACGGAAAACAAATGCTCTTCTCCAGACTGAGGGGGGACTGAACCACCTCAAAACTTTAAGGGTGGGATGGGACTGATTACATCGTCTTTCAAGTATCTTATTGCTTCATATCAAACTTTTCTGTACTCGACTGAAGGGAATGCATACTGTTGTAGGTGAAAACCGTTTTTCGAAATAAAGATAACCTAACTGTTGCATATGTGTCTTACCTAAACAATCTGTCGGTATTTTATCCATTTTAATGCTTTCATTCACTGTAGACAACTGCAACACAAGGTATCTTGGTTTACAGTCCATCAACTTCGACAAACCTCTACTGTGAGAACGGCTGGGTTTTTGAGGAAGGGGACCTGCCCTCCCACAAAGGCAACCTACGTCTCACCTCCTGGACTATATAAGGCTCCATCACTGTCACTTCAACTTCATATCTTTCAGCAAACGGGAACAAGCTCTTCTCCAGACTGAGGGACTGACCACCTCAAAAACTTTTAAGGTGTGATGGACTGATTTACATCGTCTTCCTTCAAGTTTATCTTCTGCTTTCTATCAACTTTTCTGACTCGACTGAAGAATCCTACTGTGTAGGCGAAAACGTGGTTTTCGGAAAATTTAAAAGATACCTACTGTTGCATATTTGTGTCTTACCTAATCATCAAACCACTTGTTGGTTATATCCTTGTTGCTGTTCCCCACTGTTTTTGTTCTTCCTGTTGTCCCTTCAGCCTTCACTGTAAATACTTCCTGAATATTCATGTTGAGCTCCCTCCACATACCTCCTGGTCATTTTTCTTGTGAGCTCCCCACCTTCCTTCCTCAGGGCCTGATTTACCTGGTCCTTGATTTTGTCTTCCTCCTGATGTGGCTGTAGCGTGTTAGTTTTCAGATACAGACTTGCCTTTTTCGATGCGATGTTCAATTTCATATTGCCCACTGCGGCCTCCCCTCCTTATCTGTGCATAATCAATTTCTGGTTCATCGATTAAATCTCTTTATTCTCCTGGAGGTACCTACTGCCTTCTGTACTTTTTCCATTCTCTAGAGCGGCTTAGTTTTTTGCCTCCCTGCACCTTTCCGGGGTTAAACCTAGGGGCTTGTTTATGTCCTTCCCATTATTTCTGTTACCCTTGAGAACAACCTTTCCTCTGCTCCTTGCATTTTTTTGTTGTTACAAAGTCCATCATTTCGTTTACTGATTTTCTACCAACTCCTGTTCTTACTGAATTTCCTTGCAATAAGATACTCATTTCCTGTGTAGGGTCCCCCCTTTGACAGTTTAGGCTTTTACCTGTCTACTCCATGTTACCATCTCCACTTTTAGCTCCATGATGTATTCAAAGCTTCATATAAAAACTACGTTGGTCACTAGCTCCAGGGCGCCTTTCATATGTGATGTATTGTGATGTGCTTCAATGATCTGAGCTAACTCAGGGGTGAACACGAGGTCCCAGTTCTTTTGCTGGTTCATCCTCCCCCTCTTCTCTTACTGGTAGTAGTATTCCCTAAATGTTGGTGCATGAGATTTGCACCCAGCCACCACATCCATTACTTGGCTCTCCATGTTCAAAGGGTCCCCCCATGTGGCTCCAGGTTTTCACAGTCAATCTCCCTGTGGATTTGAAGTCCCCATGACCAGTAACTTCACTCTACTGAGTGAAGCCCTACTTGCCACCTCAGCTAGGAGTGTCCACCATTGCCTTTTGTTGCATCATAATATTCCTCTCTTGGGACTTCCTGCAGTTCTGCGGTGGGTTTTATATTTACAATCCCACAGCCATGACAAACCTTTGTGTTTCCCCTGACTTGAACTGTACCTTACTATGTAATACATTTCTCCCAATCTCGTCCATACCTTCCATTCTTGATAACCCCACCGTTTTTTATTTGTAGGTGCAAACCCCCTCCTCCCCCCCCTACTCCTTCTATCCTTCATCAGGATCTGAATTATCCAGGTGGAAGAAGATTGCATCTTGTTATTATTTCCCACAGATACGAGTTTTTGTTTCTGATATTGCTACGGATGTCTGGGGACATCTTGCATTTTTTTTCATGCCACTCCCTCACATTTATTCAATTATTCCCATCGCCATTCGTAGTACCAAACCTTCAATTCTTTTCAATAACTGTGGTTTCTGAGGGAGAGAGGTGGGGTTTAGGGGGAAGCAGGTGCCCTGGCAGGGGGGCCTATATGGGGTTGGTGTGGGGGGTGGGGGTCTGTGGTGTGGGGGTGAAGGTGTGTATTGTAGTGAGGGGGATGGGGGAAAGAGGGGTCTATGGGGGGTTAACCAGTGGGGGAAGGGGGTTGTGGTGAGGGGGGATGGGGGATAGAGGGTACAGTGTGGTGGAGGGGTACAGTGTGTGGGTTGCTGTGGAGTTACTGTTGAGGGTGGGGTTTTGTCGGGTGAGAGGGGATGGGGGGGGGAGGAGGGTACAACTGTGGTGGGTTTAACTTTGGGTTTTCTGTGGGGGTGGGTGGGGTTTGAGCTGAGGGGGGATGGTGGAGGTCACTGAGGGTTACTGTGGGGGGGTGGGGTTTATGCAGAGGGGGATGTGGGGGTTAACTGTGGGGGTGGGGTTTGTTGCTGAGGGGGATGGGTCAGAGGGTTACAGTGAGTGGGTTTTGGGTTAGGTCATTTGATTGCTATTTGGGGCTGCCATGGTTCGTGTTCCTTCTGTGGGTTGTACTGGAGGGGGTTTGTGTTTTGAGAATGTTATAAATCTGGGATGAGGAGAAAAAAAGGGTAGGATCTTTGGCAGGAAAGGTTGGAGGAAGAGAGAAAAGGAGAGGTTTGTTTGAATTGCTAGGAGCTGGGACATCCAACAGGGCTAATATGTGTGTGTGTGTGTGTGTAGGAGTGAGTGGAAGTCGCCCAATCTTTATAAAACTTCTACATGGTCTTTGTTTGTGATATTTTGGGCGTAGGGGGAAATTAGAAAGCAGGCAAGATGGATGATAAGCCTAATCTAACAATACATATGTTTTTTCAAAGGGTTTGAAAGGACTAGGAGCCAACAGAAAAATTTCCTCCAAGGGAAAGTGCCCTGATGGTGGTAAGTGGGCTCTTGTTACCTGGAGGGTTTATTTGCTGGAGGGTGTGTTCCGGGAGAGTCAAAGCCTGCAGCCCTGTCCATTACCCTCTCCTTTCTCAGAATCAAAACCTGATTTACCAACCATTTTGCAGATACCACTGTATGACTCTATGGGTTTTAGCTTCATCCCTAAGAAATGAAGTTGCAAAGGTTGGTGGAGGAATTTGAGAGGGTATGTAAAAAGAGTAAATTAAACAATGAACATAAAAGCACAAGGTGATGAGAGTAACAAAATATCTAGTGACAATGAGAAATTGATATAATATTAGAAGTGTAGTCTGGAGAGGAAGTAAATTGGAGTTCAAGATATTAGGGGCAGTGAACTTTTTTGGCACATGGCATCGACACCCATTGGGCCTAACCCTTCTAGGGTAGGGTGGTGGCCTGAGCCCGAGCCCTTTAGTCATTAAGAATTCATTTCCCATTTTGCCCCCTTGGGGCGTGGGATGGCAGGACCCAGAGAGGGCCTTAGCTTGTGGCTTAGGCCTGGGGGACAGTTGGTCCCAAAAGATGAGGAGGGTACTTGTGCCTCCTGACCCATGGGGAGATTAGGTCTCAGACACTCCCTAAATGAGGGAGGTCCAAATAGGCCGGGGCCACCACTTGGAAAAGGCCCGGGCCGGGAGAAGAAGAGAATTTACCGTGGTGATCGTGTATGGAAACTCCACTGTAGAAGGAATGGGCAGATGGGTCTCATTGAAAGATTGAGGTATGAATCACAGAGTAGGTTATGGTAGAGGAAAAAAAATGTATGTGGCCGCTGCACGCGCGTTATGGAAGAATGTGTGTTGCTTATGGAAAAACCCAAAGAAAAACTTTCCCACAGGGGGCATAAAACTTGGAATGTACCCAAAGTATTGTATGTTAATATAGCCATGTTGTATGGTGTTTGTGAGGGCATGGTGGTCTCTTTAAAACAATTGTAGCAGGGAGGGAAGCTGGAGACAGTTAGAGATGTGTTTTTTTAAGGGCAATTTGTGGTGAGGGACTATTATGCTGAGGGGCTGAGGAGGGGTTGGCTGAGTAGAGTTTGAAACAGATTAGAGAAGCCAAAGCCAAAATAGGAGGACTAGGAGGAATGTATAAATCTGGGGGGAAGAGGGAAAAGGGGTAGGGAATCTTTCCCAGGAAAAGGTTGGAGGAAGAGAGAGGAGAAAAAGGAGGGGGTTTTGAATGCTAGGAGATGGGGACATCCAACAGGGCTATATGCGGAGTGGGCTTTAAAAATGGCAGTGAGTGGGAGTCATTACTTCGCTTGCCACTCCAAACCAGGAAAGCCGAGTAGTACATTTATGAAAGATTCAGAAACCACTAGTTAGTTGGTCTTGAGGGTTTCTGGAGGTGGGGGAAAAGTAGTACCAGCACACTGAAGGGAAGGGGTTATGTTATGCAGTTCAGTGGGGCCATCTGGAAAATCTTTATGATGGTTAGGCATGCTTTCTGGCAAAAGACTCAGTAATTTGAATGGGGGGTGATGGTTTGAATGTGTATCTCCATTTTCAAGTCCCACCCTAATCTTGGTGGAACCTGGGAGTTTCCTGGAGAGAGAGTTCCGGGGGGTCAAAACCGCCCCCGCGGGCCCGGTCTGTGGACCAGGCCATCCTGGTGGATCCAGGAACCCTGATCAAACAGGCTGTTGCTGCTGGCTGCACGCAAACCACGTACGAGCCACAGCCTGCTGAATCGGAAAAACTGTAAAGATAGCAAGTGCCTCCTAAAAAAACTCTTTATAAAAGAAAATTACATACAATTAAATTTTTATTTTTATTTACCCCCACCCATTACTGCGGTGGTGTCTAGTGAGGTGAATGTCCCTTCCTGACTTTCCTATTCACCGGTTATCCCTTAAAATCGTCGCCATTATCTACATATGGGATAAGGGCGAGTTAGCTGATCCAGGCCAAACAGGCGCCCCAAGCCAGCAGTGAAGGCCAAGCTACCTCTGTTCTGAATCCCAGAATGCCTTTGTGAACGTTTCTACTACAGTGTTCCGGCCGTACCATTAACAAGTAGTAAGGTTGGTAACTCTCGTGACGAGCGTGGGCCCAGTGAATGACCTTGAAAAATTGCACTGCACCTGCAGGGGCCACTCTACACCCCATAATTGCCTGTAGTCTAGTGAGGTTAAATATCCTTTCCTGTCCCCTTCTCTTCTCGATTGGACTCAAGCCGTTCGCCTCTATTGCTTGAGGTCTAGAGGCGGTTTTTAGCAGACCACATGGTGGCTGAGTGCCCGTGTCCTCTGTGGCCGCACTCCGCTCATCTTGCGAGTGTCTCCGTGTGCTGCCTGCCTGCTGGCAAGCAGGTTGTCCGGGGTGGTTGGCGCGGGCTTTGGCGAGCACAGTCAGAAGCTTGAGGTGGCACTAGAAGCTAGCCAGAATGGGCTAAGGCAGCCGCAGTTATCTTCCTAGGCCCCAGCATGTCTGTTATACGTTCTGCAGTGCTGCTGGCATACCAGTGTTTCCTGTAGTGGCTTGAGAACAATTTGACGAGCATTGCAGTGCTGATATTTTTGGAGTGGGACATGCAGAGGTTCCACTTATAAACATAGTAAGTTGTGAGTGATTTCTTGTACACAGTGAACATTCATCTGTCATACGTGTGCTAGAAGTTTAAGTGCTCCTTTCCCCCAACAGTTTAATTGTCATTTGTGAGCCTGTATTAAGACTTTAAAAGCTCAGAGTGTACTTCAGTGTAGCGATTCCTTACATTTGATAAATCATTGTAATACATGCTCTGCTCAGTGTAACTGAACTATTAAATATGGTTACATAGTTAAGTTGCCTTGTCCTAGTGTCATTGTTGTGTTTTCTAATACATTTCTCGTTTCATGACCGAAAACCTTTACTGCTAAATTTCCCAGTAATATTTCAAATTGCAGTGTTCATCTGTGGTGTGAAGTGTGTAACTTATCCTGTTGTATTTTTACTGTGAACAAGCTTTTTTTTTTATAAAACTGCTGCTTAATGTCATTTCATGAATCTTTCTCTCTTGAGTAATCGGTTACCTTTCAACTGTGTTAAGCAGAATCAGCCTGTTAACCATCTATGTTCCTTGTGCCATCTCATCTAGTGGTCTGGCGCCTAGTTTGAAATTGTAATAGTAACAATTTGCAATCATTATACTTCTAGTTATACATTGTGTAAATTGTTTTTAGAGACTAACTTGAGCAACTGGATTGTAGTGTTTAACTTCTGATACACCAATTTAATGACTGCAGACACGTACTGACACATAATAAACACATTAAAACGCTGGTAACTCCCCAGAACAGGGCCTAGTGTGCTGACCTTGAGAGTTGAGTGTGTTTATTACGACCCAGCGTGGTACCACTCTCACCTATTATTTTACATCAACAAAAGTGTATTCTAGTGAAAAAGTGTACACGTTGGTGTACTTGGGAACACTTGTCATACATATAACTGTGTGTAAGTGAGATTGTTTATAGGTACTGTTCATCTATCTACAGCTGCACACTTATGCTTGCATACATGTATAACATAGTAACGTGTGAGTTACGCAACCCAGAATGGACCAAGGAAGTCGACCAGAGTGATTTATCTCATGTCATTGTAACATTACCTAAGGTTTTTTTTTTTTTTTCTTTTTTTTTTTAATAATACTGTTTACAATCTACGGTGGGTAAGAAGATTTGTCTTCAACATTCATTGTGATGTCTGTTATTTATTACTCTCAGTTGAGGTACATAGGTGCAGTAGCTGAACCTAACTCCAATGGAAGTTATCATTGAATTTGAACCTCATGTTTACATGTGATGTATGTCAGAATTCTAATTTTACTGCTCAATATTACCTACTTTGTCCTCTCTCTCTCTCTCTTTTCATCTTGTAATTTGTGATAAGGTGTAAGAACATCCGCCTGTACCATTCCATTATATCATTATATGGTACAATATATTTACCACACATGAATACAATAGGACTTGATGTTTTTTTTGTGGGGTGTGTCGTAATGAGTGGTGGTGGTCTGGGTAGAGTAATGGTTTTGGAGGTTTCATTGAACTTGAGCACTTGTGTCTTGTGATCTATTTTGGCTTCTGACTTTGTAGTGAATATTTGCTCTTCGCATAAGCTATATGGGAAAGATAAGCGAGGATTCTGTGTTGTGAGTCTACACCAGATATCAACACTGGCCAAACATGGTCAAACTGTCATGAGGAACTATTTCTGCAGTGATGGAAATGATTGATAGCTCCAGACCTTTAAAAGTAAACAAAAGAGAAAAAGGTGAGAAAGACTAGAGCGTCGACCGTAGTCAGACTCACTGACTCGTACACAATGTGATACTAAACGTCCTTGGTGCACAGAGGCTGCCAGAAGTCTTCTTCAAAGAAGAATGTGTTAACTGAACTTCCCTGACACACCCCCGCTGCCTGCTAAGTGTGCATGGCTAATGAGCTGTAAACCAGCATCCTAACTCAAGGACCAATTTAGGAAAAACACACACAACTTTGTGTTTTGTGGAACAGAATAAAGAGCTGATCCATGAACTACTTAGTACACCTTGATGGGGATATTAAGCTGCTCCGACCTCCATCAGACACTCACCACTTTAAAATAATGGGTCAGTATCATAATCTTGGATACCCTCTCTGCATGGACCCATCCCATCTGACCTAAGTGAGGCATATCATCAAGCCTAAAAGACTTAAAGGAAAATCCCAAATTATTGCCAGTTGGTAAGTCCTGTGCCCCTCCCCCGGAATATCTGGGTGCATGGTTTACGTTTCCTAAACACGAAGAGTACCTACCTCCTAAACGTAGGTGTTTACAAATTGCCAGCACTATGGCCATTTTGCAGTAGACTGTGGAATACTACATTCTTGTGTGGGTAAGTGTGCTGGGAAACATTCCACTAGAGAACGCACAGTAGCCCCTGAACAGCCAAAAAATTTAATGTATTAACTGTATAGAAGTAGGGTTCCAGTTTTCCCACAAGGAACTGCAGTCAGAACCCAAACAACCGTCATGTAAACTGATAACAGTCCTTTAATGTAACTGAGGAATGGGGCCATCCAGTCTAACCACAGGACCCCCCAGAATCTGAGACTGAACCTCTGAAAAGTGTGCAAGAACCCACCTCCTGCAAGGATTCCTGGTGATACCAGAATGCCTGATCACACACACCAGCTGTGGAGGAGCTAGCCATCCCTGCTAGCACATATGGAACTACTGGTCTGTGCACTACAAGATTACCATGGCTACACCTGAATATGGATGGTTTGTCATTTCTCCCAATACACACAACACAACAGTCATGACGGACACCACACAGGTAACCTCCCTTGGAAAAATGGAGATGAGTCAGAGCACAGGACCTACCTCAATAAATGATGAAACAGAGAACACTAATGTAACCCTGGACCTGTTAAGTGATAGGTGTTAAAGAAAGCACTAACCCAGAAGTGCCATCCTCCGGAGAGGCCATTGGATTCGCCTGAAACCTTCCTCCATATTAAACAACTTTCAGAAAAAAATTGAGCATCTTGAACAGATTCCTGACAAGCTAATAAAATATATGTAATCAGGATGATGATCTTGAAGCATGGTGATGATGTCAAAAAGTGCAGTCAATCTTCCGTCAGCTTCCAGCAATTTTGTGAGAAGAAGCCCATAACTCTTGGCCTTCAAGACTTGCCTGGAACTGGCTCGCAATATGCCCGAAAAAATGCTTAAAAATAAAGGTCCAGAAAAAAAGACGTACAAACTAGCTATTTGCTCTTAAGTTCTGCAAACTGTAGCCAAAGCATATAGTTTTTAACCATCTTATGAGCAAGAGATTGTAATAACCACTACAATGGATACATTACAAATCTTTTCATGAACATTGCTTTCATCAGGAAGCGGTTGCCTGACATACACATATTAGTGCAACCAAGAATATTGATGTCATCTAGTTTGCAGGAAATGTAATTGAAAGATGGAGCACCTCCACCAAACTGCCTGATATGCAGCCTTATAACCTAAGTCAACCAACTGTTGTTGATGTATGTCAGAAAGACGCTTGCCACACTTCACATCCTTGTCCTTGCGAGTCAGTTAACATGCAGTAGCATGGTGTCAAAGTACATGCAGCGATTTTTCCATAAACATTTTTAATCTCTATGCCCCAGCGAACCAAGCTTCGACCTGATGCTTTACCAATCGCATCAATAGTGAACCTACCATCATTCTTGGAGATTTAATGCCAGACATAAGAATATTGTGGGTCTAATACAAACGCCCAATGAACTAAACTAGTGAGATTGCTAAATGAGCATGATAATGGTTCGAATTGTGGGCACTACTACTGAGCCTACTCAACAAGAGTGGCATACTATATCTGTGCTTGGATTTAATACATCATATAAAACGATGCATGACTCTGTCAAATAGTTGATGATCTTCTATCTGATCACTTCCCAGACTAACAAAACTGTCAATCTGATCACATCTCCAGCAATCAATGAGCTAATACAGAAGGAGAAACTTATTCTCAAACCAGAACACAGAGGACAACTTTATTAACCACTTGGATCAATGGTATAAGAATTACGAGCCCATTGGCACACAAATTTAATGATGATTTAATTACCACTATTGAGAGTGTTTCTCACAGAGCAAGTGGGCAGAATAGGAAACAAAAACCCTCCACCACAAATAACAATAAAAACCATGTAAAATACTATAAATGATCCACAGCTTGCGCAATCTAACACAAGCAGCTAGGAGGATTGTAAAGCATACCGTGAATGTAGAACTCCCCAGACCTGCTCAGAATTGTTCAAGCTGCACTAACAAATGCAAGGAATAGAAAGGAAGAACTTCGGCAACAGGAATGGGCACAGTTTGTTAGTGGATTAAATAGGTCCACCCCTTTGCGTTTTGGCTTGGAAAGGTATAAATAAAATAACCAGGAAAAAGACTGGCAATGTTGCTCACCCTTCCTCTTGAAAAAGCAAATGAACCTCATAAATGACTGTCCAAAACATCCAGGCTGGAAAGCCTTCCATCTCATATTAAAAAAATTTAGAGAGTACTTCTGGAAAGAAATGGTTGAAACTGATTAATTTTTATGAGCCAAAATATTGATGAGAGTGATTGCCTCTTACCGAGTAATGAATTAGAATAATGCATTAACCAAAGGTCGATCAACTGCTCCTGAGAGGATGGTATAACCTATGATATTCTCAGAACTCTAAGGCACGTGTCCTGATAACCCTTTGTTGGCACTGTATAATCTAGTTACATTGAGGGGCGGTTCTTCCTACTTCCCTGGACCAATAGTCTCATTGTGCCTATCCTAAGCCCCAACAGCCTGATACAATTAGTGCCGATCTCCTTAACTAGTTTTCTTTGTAAAACTTTTTGAAAGAATGATGCTTAACAGACTGTACTACAGAATCCAGACACCAACATTTCCCCTTCTACCTCTATTGGGTTTTGTCATGAAAGGTAAAAGTGTGCAGAACCGTATTTCCACCTTTCTCACTGCACACACCTCTACTAGTTTTACCACTTTTCTTGATCTAAAATCTGCATTTGATATTGCGAACAGAACCGTTATACTACATGAACAAGCCAAAATGAATATTGGTGGTAGCTTACTCTGCTGGATAATAGGATACCTGTCAAACCGAGTATCCTCTGTCCTTTACCAAGGCTTCAGAAGTGATTCTAAAGAAATGTCTTTAGGTACACCGCAGGGAGGAGTTCTTAGTCCCATGCTATTTAATATTCTGATTAATGCTCTCCTAAATGCTCTACCTGCCTCACCTAAACATATAGCTATAAGCTATTTGGCTTGGGGCGCTGTTTGGCCTGGATCAGCTAAACTCGCCCTTATCCCATATGTAGATAATGGCGACGAGTTAAGGGATACCGGTGAATAGGAAAGTCGAGGAAGGGACATTCACCTCACTAGACACACGCAGTATGGGTGTAAATAAAAATAAAATTTAATTGTATGGTAATTTCTTTTATAAAGAGTTTTTTAGCACTTGCTATCTTCAGTTCCGGATCAGCCAGGCTGTGGCTCGTACGTTGGTTTGCGTGCAGCCAGCAGCAACAGCCTGGTTGATCAGGTTCTGATCCACCAGGAGGCCTGGTCACAGACCGGGCCGCGGGGGCGTTGACCCCCGGAACTCTCTCCAGGTAAACTCCAGGTTCCACCAAGATAGGGTGACTTGAAAATGGAGAAACACTTTCACCATCACTCATTCAATTACTGTCTTGCCAGAAGCATGCTAACATCATAGATTTCAGATGGCCCACTGAACTGCAACATAACCCTTCCTTCAGTGTGCTGGTACTACTTCCCACCTCCAGAACTCAAGACCAACTAACTAGTGTTTCTGAATTCTTTCATAAATGTTACTCGGCTTTCTGTTGGAGTGCAAGCGAAGTAATGACTCCACTCACTGCCATTTAAAGCACTCGCATATAGCCTGTTGGATGTCCCAGCTCCTAGCATTCAAAACCCTCTCCTTTTCTCTCTTCCTCCAACCTTTCCTGGAGAGATCCCTACCCCTTTCCCTCTTCCCCAGATTTATACATTCTCCTAGTCATCCTATTTTGCTTTGGCTTCTCTATCTGTCCAAACTCTCTCAGCAACCCCTCCTCAGCCCTCAGCATAATAGTCCTCACCACAAATTGCCCTAAACACATCTCTACTGTCTCCAGCTTCCTCCCTGCTACAATGTTTAAAGACCATGCTCACCCCCCATACAACAGTGCTGATATTAATACTATTTGGGGTACTTCAAGTTTTTGCCTCTGGGGGAAAGTTCTGGGTTCCCATTGTTTCAGTGCACCACATACATTTTTTCCTTCTTTTCTGGGTTTTAAACCTCATCTTTCATAACCCATCTGCCATTTTTAAAGATTAGCCGGTTTTCCCCCCCCCAGGCCTTTTCCAAGTGGGCCCGGGCCCTTTGGCCCCCTTTTTTGGGGAGTGTCTGAGCCCCCTAAGCCTCCCCGGGGAGGAGGCACAAGTACCTCTCATCTTTGGGACCAACTGTCCCCAGGCCTAGCCACAAGCTAGGCCTCCTTTTTGCCCATCCCCGCCCCAAAGGGGGGCAAAGGGGAATGACGTCTTTGAGCAAAAGGCTCGGGCTCAGGCACCACCCTCCCCCTAAAAGGGGTTAGGCTGGGTCGATGCCTGTGCCAAAAATTCACCCCTAATATTAAACCCCCATTTACTTCCCCCATACTCCTTCTAATATGATATGCTTTTTTTCATGTCAGTATTTTGACTCTCATCACCTTGTGTTTAAAATTTTTTTTTTTAATTTACTTTTTTTAATCCCCTAAAATTTCCCTCCCCCAAACCCTTTGCAATTCTTTTTTGGGTGAGCTAAACCCATAGGAGCATACAGTGTCTGCAAAATGGGTGGTTCCGTTTGATCTAGGAAGGAAGGGTAGGACGGGGCTGCGGGGGCTTTGACCCCCGGGAAAACCCTCCAGATAAACTCCGGGTCAAGACCATTTTACCAGCCTCAGGGCACTTTCCTTGGGGAAATTTTCTTTTGGCCCCTATCTTTCAAAACCCCTTGAAAAACATAGTATTTTTAAATTTGGGCTTATCTTTTGCGTTTTCTCGCCCAATAGCACAAACAAAGACCATTAAAGAATTTTTAAAAGATTGGAGACTTCACTCACTCAAAACCACACACACCATATAGCCTTTGGTGCCCCCTCCTAGCTTCAAAACCCTTCCTTTCTCTCTTCCCCCCAACCTTTCCTGCAAAGACCCCTACCCTTTTCCCTCACCCCCCAATTTAAATCTAAAAAAACAAAAACCCCCCCCAGAAAAACCACAAAAGGGAAAACACAACCATGGCAGCCCCCAAAGCAATCAAATGACCTAACCCAAAAACCCCCACTCACTGTACCCTCTGCCCCTCCCCCTCAGCAAAAACCCCCCCCCCACAGAAACCCCCCCACACCCCTCTGCATAAACCCCACCCCCACGTAACCCTCAGTAACCTCCACATCCCCCTCAGCTCAAACCCCCCCCCACAAAAAACCCAAAAGTAACCCACACAGGTACCCTCCCCCCCCCAAAACCCCTCTCACACAAACCCCCCCCCTCACAGTAACCCACAGCAACCCACACACTTACCCTCCACACACTGTCCCCTCTATCCCCATCCCCCTCCCCACAACCCCCTTCCCCACTGTACCCCCATGGGCCCCCTCTCCCCCATCCCCCCACTACAACCTTCACCCCACACCACAACCCCACCCCCCACACCAACCCCAAAAGGCCCCTCCCAGGGCACCTGCCCCCCCAACCCCACCTCCTCCCCAGACCACAGTTTTTTGAAAAAAATTTTGAAGGTTTGGTACCGAATGGGGATGAATAATAAATAAAGTGAGGAGGGGCATGAAAGAATCAAGATGCCCCCGACATGTAGCAATTACAGAAACAAACTCACGGGGATAATAACAGATGCAACTCCCACCTGGATATCAGATCCTGGGGAAGGGATAGAAGGAGTGGGGGGGAGGGGGGGGGTTGCACTACTAAAAAAAACGGTGGGGTTTCAAAAAGGAAGGTATGGACGAGTTTGGGAGAAATGTATTACATGAGGTACGTTCGTCAGGGGAACAAAAGGGTTGTCTTGCAGTGTGTAAAACCCCACGCAGAACTGCAGAGTCCAAGAGAGGAATAGATGAGTGCAACAGAGAAAATGGTGGACACTCTAGCGGGGTGGCAAGTAGGGCTCACTCAAGTAAGTGAAGTTACTGGTCATGGGCGACTTCAATCACAGGGAGATTGAGGAAAAACCTGGAGCCACAGGGGGGGTTTAAAACAGGAGAGCCAAAAAATGGTGGTCTGGAAAAATCTCATGCACCAACTTTTGGGGATACTACCAAGAGAGAGGGGGGGATGAACCAGAAAGAGGACCTCGTGTTCACCCTGATAGCTCAGACATTGAGCACATCACATACATCCATATGAAAGGCCCCCCCTGGAGGAGACCACGTAGTTATGAGTTTTGAATACATCAGGAGCTAAAGTGGAGAGGGTAACAGGAGTAGAAAGGGAAAACTAAACTGAAAAGGGGGGGGACAACAAATGAGGATTTTTAATTGCGGGAATTCAGTAGGAACAGGAGTTGGTAGGAAAATCAGTAAACGAAATGAGGACTTGAACAAAAAAAATGCAAGGAGGCAGAGAAAGGCTTTTCCCAAAGGGGAAAACAGAAATAATGGAAGGACAGAACAACCCTTTGGTTTTCCCAAAGGGTGCAGGGAGGCAAAAACTAAGCCTCTAGAGAATGGAAAAAGTACAGAAGGGAGAGGGTCAGGGAATAAAGAGATTAAACGATGAACCAGAAATGAGTAGCCAGATAAGGAGGGAGGCGCAGTGGCAATAGAAAATGCATAGCATCGAAAGGCAAGTCTGATCTGAAACTACTCTACAGCCACATCAGGGGGGAAGACAACATCAAGGACCGGTAATCAGTGAGGAAGGAAGGGGGGGCTCACAAGAAATGACCAGGAGGTATGTGAGGAGCTCAAAATGAGATACAGGGAAATATTTACAGTGAAGGGTGAAGGGACAACAGGGAAGAAAAACATGGGGTACAGCAACAAGGGAAATACCAAAATGTTTGATATTAGGTAAAACACATATGCAACAGTTAGTATCTTTATTTCGAAAACTTTTGCCTAACATAGGATTCTTCAGTCGAGTACAGAAAAGTTGATAGAAACAGAAGAACTTGAAGACGATGTAAAACGTCCATCACCCCTTTAAATTTTTTAGGTGGTCATCCCTCGTCCCGGGAGAAAAAAACTTGTTCCGTTGTCTGAAACGATATGAAGTTGAAGTGACAGGATGGGCCTTAATTTGTGCCAGGAGGTGAGACGTAGGTTGCTTTTGGGGGGGCAGGTCCCTCTCAAACCCGCCTTCTACTAGTAAGGTTGTCGAAGTTGATGGCTGTACCAAAAAACCCTTGTGTTTTCAGTGTCTGACAGAATGAAATTAAAATGTATAAAATACCCCAGATTTTTTAGGAAAACAATATGCAAAAAAGTTTGGTATCTTTATTTCGAAAAGTTTTTACCTACACAGTAGGCTTTTTCATCGAGTACGAAAAGTTTTTAAAAAGAAAGATACTTTAAAGACGATGTAATCAGTCCCTCACCCTAAAATTTTGAGGTGGTCAGCCTCATTGGGGAAGAGATTGTTTTCCCTTGCTGAGGGACGAGGGATGACCACCCAAAACTTTAAGGGTGATGGTGATTACATCGTCTTCAAATATCTTCCTTTTCAACTTTTCTGTACTCGACTGAAGAAGCCTATGTGTGGCGAAACGTTTTTGAAAAAAAGTACCTAACTGTTGAAAAGTTCTTACAACAATTGTCGTATTTTTTTCCATTTAATGTTTATTCTGTCGACCGCAAAACAAGGGGATCTTGGTACAGACCATCACTTTTACAACCTCTACTATGAGAACGGCGGGGTTTTTAGAGGGACCTGCCCTCCCCAAAACAACCTACTCCACCCCCTGGGACTTATAAAGGGTCCATCCCGTCACTTCAACTTCATATCGTTTCAACAACGGAACATGCTCTTTTCCCGACGAGGGACTGACCACCTCAAAAATTTAGGGTGATGGACTGATTAATCGTCTTCAAGTACTTCTGCTTCTATCAACTTTTCTGTACTCGACTGAAGAAGCCCACTGTTAGGCGAAAAGTTTTTGAAAAAGATACCCAACGTTGCATAGTGTCTTACCTAAAAATCGTCGGGATTTTTTTACCATTTTAATGTTCATTCAATGTTTTATGAATTACAACTGAGGAGGGGGTGGAGAACTCCTAAGGACCTTGATACCTCAAAGGGATGGGACCAGACATCTCTCCCTTGGTCCTTTGAAGGGAGCAGGGACACTACTGTGCCCTAAAAAAATTTTTCAACCTTCCCCTTTAAACTGGGCAAATACCGAAGTATGGAAAACGGAAAAGCAGTCCCCATCTTTAAGGGAACAGAAAGAAGCATAAATTATAGACCGGTCCCTGACATCATAGTAGCAAAGTCTTGGAAAAAAAATTACAGGAGAGAGTGGGGGAGCAAATGGGGCGGAAAAAGATTATAAAAGACAGCCAGCACGGATTCATGGAAGGGAAATCCTGTGTCACAAACCTACAGAGTTTTACATGATGGTAGGATTTCTGGGGTCTTTTGTCCCGTCTCATAAATTGCAAGATTACAGGGACGCCTTTTCTACTTTTACTTAATTTTGGTCACCTACACAACATGTACACTTTTATTTATACACACCATCTGGTTTTCTTTATTTTTTTCTTAAAATTTTTGTCTTATTACTTTTCCTTTTTTTCCATGGGGAAAAATGGAATAAGAATCTTTTCCCCCGTAAGCCATGCTGTTGTAAAATCAACTAAAAATTTCCGGAACAATGGGGAGAACCCCTTTTCCCCTAAAGTTACTAAAAAAATAAGAAAAGGAAAATGTCAAAATGGGAAGTCTGAATGTTTTGGGGTTGTGCAAAAGATAAGAAAGAGATGATTTTGGAAAGTATAATGAAAAGAATTTTGGGTGTCCCCGGCTTTAAGTAAACAAAGTGAAGGGGGTGGGAGAGTTTCAGTGGAAGGAATAAATGGGATTAGGTAGGGGTTTTCAATGATTAGAGCTAAAGAAGGAGTAGCAATAATGTTGAAGATAAGCATGGCAGGAAAAAAGGGACAAAATGTATTAAATTCAAGGGTTATGTGGATAAAATAAAGGGGTTTGGGTGTGAAAAGTGGGGTTTTAGTAAGCGATATCACCCAAAACACCCTTTTTGGGGGGTGAAGCTTGGGGTTTTAAATGCAGCAGCGAGGAGAAAGGGGGGGG
>NW_026506678.1:0-48618 GCF_026875155.1 Cherax quadricarinatus
GGGGCAATTATTTTCCGACCAACCGAGGGCAAAAATTACTTTTCGCGGGCGACTTTGCTTTTTTCCACGAAAACGCTCATCAAGGTTTGGCGATACGTTACGAAAATGGTTTACATCGTGCTAAAGGGAAAGGGCTTTGCGACTTTTTAGGGCTATAAAAACATGGAAAAGTTATGCCCGAATACCGTTTGGGAAAAATTTTTCTACGAAAGAACCAAACCGCTCGCCTACCCACCGCTTTCCCAAAGCACAACGCCGATCTATCGGGAACTCCCGAATTTAATGCCGCCAAATCCCCCAAGGGTAACATCGTTATAAAAAAGACCTTCATTTTTACGCCAAGCCGAATTTTTTTTGGGCGAAAAGAATTTCAAACCGCATTCGTTTATTTTTGAAAAAAAAAACAAATTTTAAAGAATGCACTTGGAAAAATTTAGTTAGTGATTTAAAATTTTTTACCAAACAAGATTTAAAAAATTGGCAAACATTTGGGGAAAAACCCAAAACCGAATGCCTAAAATTCGGTAAAAAAAAGAGATTTACACAAAAATTTTCCGAACTCGTAAACTCACGATATTGCCTTATTTTTTCACTTAAACAAGAAATATTTTGAATGAAAAAAAAACTTGGCAATAAAATAAAGGTTTATCACAATTAAAATAAAGAAAATAAATAATCAAAAAAGGTTTTTGAACGAAAAGAACAACCCAAAAATGGGTTTTTTGGCCAGATTTTGGGACAATATTCACTCAAATCCCGTTTAAAAAACCCAATATCCCGAAACTTTTTTTCCCAACTAAAAAATTTATGGCACGGAATTTTTCGCTTATACTAAAAAGAATTTTTTGGAAAAATCCAAAATGAAAAAGATGATTTTTTGCGTTCGATGATGGGGGGAATTTTTGGGGGATTGGGTCAGATTTGCCGAACTCGCTCCGAAAGATTAAATTTTAACTTGCGAAAAAAAAATTTTGCGTTAAAAAAGAGTTTCACTCATTCGATTCGGACATCAAAACGCATACAAAAATATCTGACACGTACAAAACGGGAAATTGCCCCGAAACTCGAAATCTGTCATCGAAAAAATGAAAAATGCTCCCAAAATTTAGCAGAGAATACTTTTTAAACTTTTTTTTTGGGGAAACGCTTCAAGTGAAAAAACGAGAGGGATTTTGAAAGTTTGCTGACAATCAGTACGTCGGCGTTAGCCACTCAAAGCGGAAATCACGCATTCGCTTAAAAGCAAAAGCTACCGACATTCGCACGAAAAAAACAAAAACGACCCCTTACCGATTGATCGTTTTTGGGGGACAAGGACGCCCGAAATTTTAGCCGAACTCGAAAAAACAGAAACCATGACGCGGCAAAAAAAAACGCACGCGGGAAAAGCCGGTTTTTGGGCAAGGAAAAAAGGAAAAATACTGGGAAAAATTTTACCGAAAACAAAAAATTTTCGGAAAATTGGGTCGAAGAACGATGAACTCTGGGAATTTGCCAACCATTCGGGGTTAACGTTTTAATTTGGAAAAAGCACCGCCGAATTCCGAACCACAAACAAAACCCCAAGATATTTTTCGTCAATGGTTGGGCACGCATTCACGGGGGACAAAAAAGCGAACACATTAAAAGTCAATAAATTTTGAAAATAATCCGAAATTAATATTGATCTCAAAAAAAAATTTTGGGAAAATTAAAAGGTTTTGGAAAGTGCGTGAAGTTCTGAAAAATACGGGAAAAAAATCATTCAATCACATCTGACCAACTTTTTCGTCTTTCTTCGCCGAATTCTTCGTAATCAAAACAATAAAATCCTTTTTTTCGGCAATTTTGGGGTTCGGGGGCTTGGACCCTGTCTTTAATTTGGGGCAATGGATTTCGAGTTCGCGGATTTTTTTTGGCGTTCGTTCGTCCTGCCCCAAATAGATCATAAAAAAATTGCAAACCTGAAAACGCCGGGCTAACAAACAAAAAAATAGTTATAGACCCACTTTTTGAATTGCCCCGCAAAATAAAAATCGTTTGAATATTATACTCTTGACCTTTGGGAGTTTGAAAGGAAAATTTGATTAGAAAAAATTAATGTTTAAAAATTTGAAATTTGTTGATGTTTTCAAACATCGAAAATTAAAATTTTCGGGGATTAACATTTTTTTGCAAAAACATTGGGAAATTTTAAAATTTAAGACAATGAAAACAGAAAATTTACAACTTGTTTATCCTTTTGTGCGATGAAGTGGGGGCCGAAAAGGGCAACAAAGTTTCTTTGATGGGCTTTTTCAAAAAAATAAAGGTCGGAAATTGGGCCCATTTTTTTAATTAAATTTCCGTTTCAATCATTGGCGTGGGGAGGGGAAACATCAACGGAAGTTCGCTAAGCGCCCGATAAAAAAATTTGGGGCGTTTCAATCCAAAGACACCGATCCAACTCGCACCCGGCGGGTTTCCGATAACGTCGTTTTTTTTTTGTCAACGTAGTTTTTTTTGAAAGCCGGGAAATTTTGGGTGCAACTTTGGGTACAGACAAATTTTAGAAGAATTTCCTTTGATCGTAACCGATGCCGGAAATGTTGAAGGTGAAAATTTTTCTGGAAGAAATTTCGGAAACATGAAAAGAAAAATTTAAAATTTTAAATGGGAAAGTTAATTGAGGGAAAGAAATTAGTCTTACATTAACCATTATTTTGATAAATCCAAAGTGATCGTGTACGATAGATCCGCTTCGTTGATTTTAATATCTTTGGTGGGGGAAATTCCTTTGAGGGAAGGGGTTACGCGATGGGTTTCCCTCTTTGGGAAAAATCAAAATGTAATACCCGCCCTATTTGAAACCCCGAATCTATTTTTTTAAGTGTGCCGTGGGATAAAACTTCCCGAAATTTCGACCTTTGCACCTTGCAACTGAAACCTTTTTGTTTAAAAACCGGCTTCGATGACGTTAAAGTTCCTTTATGTTTTCATCACTAAACAATTTTTGGTTTAATTTCGTTTTTTATCACGAACTTCCGTTTTTAAAAAACCCCGTTGCATAACCGCTTTTAATCGAAAAACCCAAATTAAAATTTTTTCCCTTTTTTAAGTCCCGATAATTCGAAAATTTCCTTTCGCATCGGGTTTTGGGAATTTTGGGCTTCCCTCTTTGGGGATTCTTTCTAAAAAAGCCTTCCTTGATTTTCCTTTTTCGTTCTTTACTTTTCCGATTATGCAGTTCTTTGCATTGAGCAGAAACGAAAAAACTGAAAATAATACAAGCATAACAATAAACTAATTTTAATTAAACTTTTCAAACAACAACTTAGGGACTTTGGATTCAGCTTTTATTTCTTCCAAGAAACTGTTTGGCTACACATTGATGATTTTTCAAACGTCGGGGTTTGGGTGAAAGCCGATATATTTTTGGGGGTTTTTTATCGAAAACACGCCGACGCATATCTTCAAAACCTTCGCCATAGACTTCTTCAAATTACATACGAATTTCGCTCGTGCTTTCGGGCATTCAAACCTTTTTTTTTCCCCCAAACCTTTGACGAAAATTTTTTCGGGATTGGGCCCAATTGAAAACCGTCCGAAACATTTAGGCGTTTCAAGCAATTTGGTCAACCTTCGACACATCATAAACTGTCCGAAACAACGCGATTGTGTACCGTCGCCGTAAACTTTCAAAAATTCGCCTTTGATCGCGGAATTTTTACGAAATTCGGCCGACCATTTCCCTATTGTCCGTTTGTCTCGGCCACGGGTTAAATAAAAGGAAAAACAAAAACCGGCAACGAGTTTCTTTCCAATGTGCCAACGCCAAAAATTCGTCCAATTTTTTCGCACAAACATAAGCCCAACGATTTTTTCGTCAACCCCTCAGCAAATCTCCTCTTCCTTTAACGGAACGAAAAGCCTTTGCCATAAACTTCCAAGTGCTTGGCACTAAAAACCCCCTTACTAAAGTAACAAAATGGGCAAACCACATTTCCCCGAAAGACTTTTTGATGGGTTTTAACGGATGACCATAAAAAATTTCACACCAACCGCCGAACCATTGTAAACCGACAGTTTCAGGGTCATTCTTCCATCAATTTGGCGTTTAAACCGTGTCAAAATCACGGGAAATTTTTGTTTCCCTTTGAGGGGTTCGACTTGGAATAAAGCCCCTCGAAAGACGTCAATAACCGTAATTTTTGTGCCTTTCTTTTAAGTTTTTCGGCGAATACTTTCCCACAAACCCGCACCGCCTTTTTTAAAATTTTCATAAATTTTTTTTCTAAATTTTTATTTTTGTTTAATTTTATTTGATGCTTCTTTCAACAATTATTCGGGGTTCATTTTATTTAAATCAATTTTAAAACATTCATTAAAATCGAAATCTCCTATTATTTTTGCTTTGAAATAATTTCAATCTTTTTCGGAATCAACAAGTTTTTCATTTTTTCAATAGCTTTTTTCATTCATCACCCTGTTCGAGGCTTAAAATTTCTCCTTCCGGGCACTTATATTTTTTTCATTTTTTAAACCTTTCGGAAAATATGCAAAACCCTCTTTTTCAAAACCTTTTGCAAGCGTATGGTGGTGACCAACCCACAATTTTGTTGCTCTTGTAAATCAGGTTTTCTTTGCTTGGGGTCGCTTGTGGGAAAGGGAAATTTCGTATTGAAATGTCTTTTCCAACCGTTTTTCCCGCAACTTCTTGTGCAAGTTCGTTCATCGTAAATTCGCCCGGATTTCCCAAATTAACCGGCAAATGAATATCTTCGGCTTCCGTGTTCATCAAGCGTATAATTTCCTTCGACGAGATCATCAACATAACAAAATGAACGATTTTTTTCGCCTGTTCCGTAAATATCAAGTCTTCACCTTTAAAAGCCTGCACGAAAAAAATTCGATACGACACGCCCATCATTCGGGTGCATTCGTGGACCGTAAGTGTTAAAAATACGGACGATTCGCGTGTCTACATTGTTCTGTCTGTGTAATCCATAAACAAAGTTTCCGCCACACCTGCCCTCGTCTAACATGATCGAATTCCGATGCAATTTACATTTCCCCAATAAAACTTCGGGTTTTCGGATGAATTTCGGATCGCCGTAAACCTCCGAAGTCGAAGCCTGCAAAATTCGTGCGTTGACACGCTTGCCATTCCCGACATATTGAACCCCTCCCATCACCGAAGTTTTCACGGTTTTAAACCGGATTATTGATAATGGGTCGGCGAAGCCCCGGGCACGCCATATTGTAATCTGGTCAACTTCCAAAAAGATCGGAAGCGTTACGTCGTGCCGAATCAAGTTCGAACCGATAATTGTCGAGCAAAGTGAGCGATGTTTTCCTTACTTGCCCGTAAAATAATTGTCCAAACACACTACATCGTGTCCTTCATCCAAAAGCCTTCGCAAAGATGCGAGCCGATAAAACCCGCACCGCCTGTAACTAAAATTCTCATAAATATTGAGTCGAGAGTCGAGAGTCGAGAGTTAAGAGATAAATCTTTCTCCCCGACTCTCGACTCTCGATCTCGACTATTTTAAGTTCTTTTCAAAAAATTTCCCAAAATCCGTCATATTCGTCTTCCCAACTCGTCGGGCGTTCAAATGAATGTCTTTTCGGCGGATAAACCATCAATTCAAAGTATTCGGTTTTGTCCAAACGCATCATTGTTCAAACGAGTTGGATCGAATCTTGTGCGTGAACATTGTCGCTAAAAGTCCGTGTAAAATCAAAAGGGGTTTGCGTAAATCTTTGGCGTATGCAATTGGCGATGAGCGTTTGTAGGCTTCCCCCATTTTTTTTCGGATCGCCTAAGCGTTGCGAAGTATAAAAAGGTTTCGCCGCATAATAATTTTTCCAATCCATCACCGGCGAAGTCCCGCCGCCGCCGCGATTTTATCAGGCGAACGCAACCCAACCAGCATCGCCGCCATAAATTTCCCCGTAATCTTTCCCCCGTAAAAGCCGATTCTGTTCACATCAACATTGATTCCTTGACCATAAAATCAATCGAATCAATGTGATCTTCATAATCCTTTCCGCCCAAAAATCATAAACATCCGTGCGAAAATCGCGTCCGTAACCCGCCGAACCGCGATAATCTATATCCAAAACGACGTAACCTTTCTGCGTCAGAAGTTGATTGAACATAAACTCCCGATAATAATTGTTCCAGCCGTTAATCACATTCTGCAAATAACCCGCTCCGTGAACAAAGATCGCCATCGATATTTTTTCGATTTATCAAACTTTTCTGGAAAATAAACTTTTGCCGGAATCTTCACACCGTCGCGTGCCGTTATTTCCATAAATTTCGGCTCATTCCTTTTCGTTTGAGAAATGCTTCGGGCGTTGGGGTTTGTTAATCTTGTCGGAAAATAATTTATTTTCAATATTAATTTTTTCTACAAATAATTCGTTGGCTGATTCCATTTTAATATGAATAAAGCAAAACCTGTTCGGAACCTGATTTTCAGAAATTTGCGGCGGTTTTCAATCCGCCTTTTTGAATATCAAGTCTTGGGGAAACTCCATATTCAGTCCCGTAATGAAAAAATCTTTTTCAGATAATTGTTTTTTTGTTGAAGAAAATACAATATTTTGTCCGCTGGTTTGCCACTTTGCCCAATTTATTTCCCCAATTTTTCCTTTTGTTAATTGTTTAAATTTTCCCGCATCCCTTTTCCGTCTTTAAATTCGCTCCTGTCAAAATCTACCAAATAAAGATTGATGCCAGCCATTTTTTTCCCCGACCGAAAAAGAATTGATTGGCGTTTTTCGGATTCGGTTCGGGGATTCTCGCCGGACCGCCGATCCATTTTTCGTCCTGTTCTTCGGGGACTAAAAACGCTTTTGATTTTCCGTCATTTTCAAAAGTTACGACAAAAATCTGCCGTCGTTTGTGCGTTTTGTCCACGCGGCCAACAGCAGAGTTTTGTTATCGGCGAGCCATTCCAAACCTGCGATGTAGGCTTCGCCTTCTTGTTTTTGGAAATTCGATTTCGATGGCTTTTCCAAACTGCTATCGGTTTTTCGTGGCAAAAACCGTCGGCCCTTTGTCCAACCCGCGTCGAATGGTTGGAGCAGTTTGTAAAACGGCAGATAATTCGGCACGAACAGCGGTTTTTGATTTGTTCCGTCCGAAGCCGTGTAAGCGATCATCGAACCGTCATGGCTGAATGTTCCGCCGAAAATTGAAATGTTTCTTGGTTGATTGGCTTCCTTTGAAATTTGCGTCAAAGTGCCGTCCGTCGATTTATCGAAAAATAATTTCCGCCTTGCTGAAACAAAATCCTTTCGTTATCGGAAAATCCGCCGAAAATTCAAAACTTTCCGTTTTCGTGATGCGTTTTCGGTTTAGTTTTCACTCATTTTAAAAACATAAATATCCCCGGGTTTTGCACGAACAAAATCTTTGAAAACCCGGGCGACCAACGCAAATTTCCGATTCCTTTTGCTTTGCGATTTTACAAATTCATCGTTGATGACAACACCATATTCAAGCGGATGGGCTTTTCCGTTTCTTCCTTAGTGGTCAATAAATCCTTCGCGACAGAATCTTTTTCGTTTCGCCGCCGGAATCGAAACTAGATACAGATCATTGGGATTTTTGCCTTCCGCGTTCCACAGATAAACAACCCATTTCCCGCCCGGCGAAAGCCTTTCGCCTCAACCCGCTTGCCCGCCTTTCGAAGGCTCTTTCATTATTTCCTTAACGTCAATTCTGGGCGGAAATTCCGTGAGAAATTAAAAAGTAAAAGTAAAAAGGAAAGGAAAATATAAAAAAATTTAGTTTTCATAAAGTTATTCGACTTACTCGTAAAGAAAATTTTCTTGTCGCTGAAAGCGACGAATATAATAGCGTAGGTGCAACCCTACGCTTGTTGAAAGGTTGAAATCCGCTCGCTGAAAGCAAAAGTAATTATCAAAAACGTAGGTTTCGCTCATTATCATTCGCTTCACCCTACGCTATAATGTCAGTCGCTTTCGCGACAAAAAGCTAATATCTTGTTATATGAGAATTTTTTTTCATCATATTAAAGTAAGTTTAAATGCTTCGAGTTCGGGCAAACAGCAAATCTTTTGTGCTTCCGCGGCACGAATTGACTTGATTAAGCCATCAATGGTTAAAATTCTGACAGAACAATCATAAACAAAAATAATTTTGGTAAAATCTAGAAGTTCCTGAAAATTATCAAATCCCGAAACCTTCTTCAATTAAATCCAGACTTCCAATTCGTGTTTCTAATTGAAGTTCCGAAAGTTTTTCAAATTGAAATATCAAATTTATTTGAGGTTTCGCTGTTAGGAATTCTTGGTCCGAGGATTAAACGGTTTCAGTGCTTTGATTATCTGTTTGAAGTTCTAAAATTCGTTTTTTAAAATAGCAAAATTCAAATTTATGGGAAACATTCCCCAACCATAAAAAAATATTTTGCAAATTTTCCCCAAACTACCACATAATCAATATTGTGTCCAAAAAAACTTTTTATTAAACTTTCCAAGCCGCTCATTTTATTATTCGTTTGTTTTTGAAAAACTTCAAAGAAATTCATCGAATTCTGTAATCGTTTAATCTTTCTTCAGGCGTTAATTTTAAATTTCTCAATAGCAAAGTTAAAATAAATTCCAAATTCTTTCGCGGTGGCGATTTTGCTTCCGGGTTTTGGGTTTAATAATTTTCTTCGGGCGTTTCCCTTTTCATAAACCATTTTAATAAGTTTCCCCAAGCATTGCACGTTTTGTTTTCTTTTCGCTTCGCTCAATCTTTGATTTTCGTAAAACGCATTTTCCCAAGCACCATACATCGCGTTGGAATGACGATAAAATTTTTTGCCCCATAAATCTTTGGCTTTTTTCGACTTCCGCAAATCTTTCTTCGATTGATTTTCCTTCAAAGGCAACGGAAAGATCGTTGAGATTATCACCGATAAGCAAAACGATGCGATGGTGTTTCGGCAATTTTTTGGCGACGGCGGGTTTTTTGCTGGGTTTATCCGTTATCAACATCACATTTTCAATCTTTAGCATCGGAAAAACCGTTTTATTTTAAGTTTTCGATGGTAACTTCTTTGAAAGTATTCGGGAAAGTTTGAAACATAAAAAATATCGAATCCTTTTTGTTTGGCGTAATTCAAAATTCGACCGCACCCGGCACGGCTTTGATCTTGTTGGCTTTTTTCCATTGGAAAAATTCGTCAATTAAAAAAGTTTTATTTCTTTGGCGACCTTTGCTTGAAAAGGCGAATTGTCAACAACCGTTTCATCCGGGATCCACGATAATCGCCCGCGGTTTTTTGCGTTCCGCTATCGGTAATTTTTTCGACTCTTTTTTATGGGCATCAACTTGAATTCGTGCTAAATTATACCTTGAAAGCCCAACGCACGATATTCCGCAGCTTTTTGATGAAACAAGATCGCAACCGATCTGATAAGAATTAATCAATAGTTTGCGGAACTTCTTGCTGAGCGTAGGAATAAAAGCAAATAAACGGTTGACGAAAATAATCCCAACAGAATTGTTAAAAGAAAATAATTTTTAAATTTTCATAGTTTTTTGTTCTAAATAATTTGAAGAAATGTTTGAAAGCATTAAAAACTTATTATGCAAGAAAATGACATTGCCAATGAAAAAAATAAAAAACATCCCGAATGAAAAACCCGAAAATGGGCGAAGAATCTAGTTGGAGTAAGGATCAACAAGAACGCAGTTATTATTATGATGATGCTTTGGGTTACGAAAATTATTCTGATGAAGAGGAGAAAGATTACAGTTTTAATCATCAGACGTTGAGAAAAAAATATTTCTATTCAAAGTCTTTAAATGCAAGAAAGAAAAGTTTTGAAATAAAAAAAGGAGAGAAAATGCAAAATCAAATTTTGTACCAATGCGGACATCGAAATTTTCCCAAAATTTCCCCGGGTTTGCACAAATTTGGAAATCAACTAATAAAAATCGTCGGGGGGTTTAAATGAACCGCCACCACAATGATTCCAATCAACCTCAACCCCCGACACCCGAAAAGAAAATAACAAACTTATGGACGTCGGCATCGTCGTGGTTTGTTGGTTTATTCATAGGTTTGTTTGGCGATCGTGGGTATACCCGGATATTTGTTTTATTCAGGTTCTGAAAGGGGAACTTCGATCAGTTAAAATACAAACACCGAAGTTGGGATTCAAGTGAAAATTTCGTCATCTTCAGTGGAGATTCTTTGGGTGAAATTAAATTTTCCGGGAACAGGTGATAGGGGCCTAAAGCAGTTCATCATCAAACACTAATACAGGATCATCAAGCATTCGTCTTTACCAAAAGCATCTGATCAGGATTTGATCTCGTTGTTTAAAACTCAAAAATCTTCAGTCGGAAAATTTTACTTTGGAAGATGTAGCTACACTTCGGATTCGAGTAAATATCCGAAAAAAGATGCGGCGGTTAAACCCAAATATTCCTCCGGTTCGATTGATCTGACACACGAAGTCGCTATTTACAGCGATATGGATAGCCCTAAAAGTGACTTGAAAGTTTTGCAAGTACGAAAAAAGTAGTGCTTCAAAATCGAAACAATTCGGCGACTTCGATGGTTTATGTCAAAGGAAGTTTGGTTTACTTGGTTTTTTAAATAATCCCCAAGGTGGTTTTCATATAATTTAAATCCGGCAACGGAAAGGAAATTTTTTTGGGAATATTACAACAAATATTTCGGAGCAAGTTAAAAAGAAAATCGCCCAAATAAAATGATCAAAGATTTTCAAAACCGGCTATACGGGCAAAGACATCAATGACCTAAAACCGATCCCTCGAAGCACTCGATGCGATGTTAATTGATATACGCTTTGTTCCTATAGCCAAGTTTTTCTTTGGGCGAAAAGTTTAATCTCAAATCCCGCTCGGCGAAAAATACCGACACATTCCCAATCTCGCAACCGCACTTTTAAAAAAAAATAAGATCACGATCAAAACTTAAACTCGGTATTGAAACGATTCCCGAATCTTCCATTCAATATCGTCTGAAGTGTGCTTGCGAAAAAACTCAGAATTGTCACCGCCGCTTGACGTGAAGAACTCGAAAAAGAGAAAATTTAAACAGAAGAAATTTTGAGTTGAAAACACGAGACAACTCAAACACAATCAAGCTTTTTTGGTAAATGAACCGAAAATAAAGCTAAAAAATTTATAAAAAAATACTAATTTCAAACTAAACAAAAGACTCGTAAAAAAACTTTTACGAAACTTCCAAACTCTTTTTTCACAATAGGTTTCAAAAAATATTTTTATAAAAATATTCAATATTTCTTCGACTTTTTAGAAATCCAGATCGCTGAAGTCCCGAGTTTGAAAAAGAACAAACTCGAGACTTTTTTACATTTTAGAAAAAAATGATTTTTGAAATCATACATAAAGGGAGAAATAAATACAGAGATAAAACTTAAACAACCTTCGTTAGCATTACATACGCACGATTTTCCCGGGGATTCAAATACAAAATGGAAATTACAAAATTTTTGCCAACTATGCTTGGGTTTTACAATTTGTCGTTGGGAAAATTTTTTATGGCGGCAAAGCAGACAGCAAATAATTTTTTGGAAATGTCGTAAATCACACACACAACGGTTCGCCCGGCACACTGCACATCGGCACGGGAAATGTTATAAACCGTGGGAATTTGGGAATTATAAAATTTGTTGAGTATGAGCGGGCAAAGGGTCGGAACGATTTGGATCGTGGCGTGCCAAGTCGCCGGTTACAGCAAAAATATTGTTCGCTTGGGAGATTATTTTTGTTCCGAATTGGCAAAACCCCGCCGGATGTTACGTCGTTTTCAGCGGACAAACTTCAGTTTGTAAATCATTGGTCGAGATTTTTCAGCCCAAAAATTTGTATTGATGATTATGAAGAACAGTTTATCGTTGGGATTCCAAGGGAAACGCTGAAGTTTTTAAAAACCGAAAAACCGAAATTGATAAATGGATTTAATAATATTAATCAGCTCAAAAAATGAGCCAATTTGACTAACAAAAATAATTGGGTTTTTTTATAAAAGCCTATTAATTAAACAGGAGAAAAAGATAAACAATGAAAAAATCAGCAACATTAGTTTTAGGGAATTTTTTTATTCGTCGCTTTGGGGTGTTCTTTGGGAAGTTTTTTGGGAAGAAAGAGGAAGCCCCGACACGCGACGGGTTCGACATCAGTACTAAAACCGCCGATACACATTCGCCACAAATTTGGGTTCCGGCGGGAAAGGCATTTTTCAATGGGCAAATTTATAAGACGAAATGGAAATGCTACGATCAAGTCAAGGAAATTATGGTTTTGGGAAAGGGTAAAACTTCGGAATCAAAATCGGGAATATGAATCGCTTCGTATGAATGGAAAAGGCGCAAATAGCTCGCGTTAGCACGAGTTTTTCCAAAATGGTAAAATTTACTTCAAAATCGCAAACGGGAATTACCCAAACAAGGGACGGAAAAATTTGACCAACCAAATTTAATAAAGTTCAAACGGGAATACCCACGAACAAGTCAAAGAAAATTTTTGGGCCCGGGAAGGAGAATTTAAAGACTCAATCAAAAAACAGCACGATCGAACGATTCTTAAATTAAAAAGGCCGAACTACGAAAAGTTTTCGCAAGTTTTTAAAATGGAAAAAAGAACATAAATCACAATCGAATTTGAAATAAGGTTTTGAATTGGATTGAAAATTAACAGCCGAATCTTTTTTTAAACAATTCGGCTTGTTTTTTTTATTTCTTCTTCGGACGTTTGTTCGCCTGCAAAACCCTGTTTCTTATCGGATATTTTCCGTGTAAACTTCGATTAATTCATCATCAGCAATAAATTCCAAGCCTCTCCAACGTTAAAAATTTTTGCCGGAACGATCGCAATCGCTTCATATCGGCGGATTCGGCACGCAAATTGGTCATTTCTTTTCTTTGGATCGGATAAACGTCGAGATCACATTGCGAGCGTTTTCGCTCGACGATCATTCCTTCATAAAACCTTCGTCTGCGACGGATGAACATCACACCGCGTTTCTTGTAAAATAAAAAGTGCGTAAGGTCGTCGCATCGCCGACACGTATCCGAGATCAAGAGCCCGGTTGAACGTGCTTTGAGTTCGCCTTTCCATTTGTCGAAACGCAAAAACATCGTGTTCCAAAAGTCCAGTACCTTTGTTTCGGTCAAAAATTCGCACGCGAAAACCGAATCAACCGCGTGACGGAATTTCGTATTCGAGCCGAACTCGTTTCCTGTTCCATTATTGATCATTTTTTGCCATCTACCTTTGCGCCGTCCGAGTTGCTTCGGGTTACGACACCGATAAAATTTCGTCGGGAATATCTATCACGACGAGTTCAAGCGGTTTCGAGCGTTTCGGCCAGTTTTTTTTTGGATTCGTCTTTTTTTGGTGATGACTTCGGGGTTTTGGAAACCTGCAATTCATAGCCTTCGCGTCGCATCCATTTCGATTCAAGATGGCGAGTCTGAAGTTCCCGCCGTCCGAAACTTTGAACTTGATCGGCGAATCGTTTCGCTGACTCGCAACGCGACATTTCCTAAAATTTCGCGGTCAAGCCGTTCTTTGATCAGTCCTTGAAGTTACGAATTTTTCCGTCTTTTGCCCGGGAAAAGGCGAGGTATTGACAACCGAAGATCATCGAAATTGTCGTTTCTCAACGGCATGACGGGCAAAGGCTTCGGATTGTCGGGCATTGTGATAGTTTCTACCGATGTTGATGCCCTCAAATCCGGCAAGGAGACAATTTGCTCCGACTACCGGCTATGTCAACTTTTTGCGTTCCAAGCCTTCAAAAATATAAAGTCTTTGACACGAGTTTTCTCCAAACTGCCGCGCGTTATTGAAACCGAAACTTCGCATTCTTTTTTAATTTCACCAGAAAAATTCTGCCGATGGCGAGTCTGCCGAGAATTCGTTTGTAGTCAATGTTGGTTACGAGAAGTCGTTAGGAATCATCACGCAAAGGTTTTGCGATGATCGTTTCAATTAATTTTGATCGAAGAACCGTTTGAGATTGGTCAACCGTCTTCCAAAGATTTATGGCGACAACCTTTTTGGCGATGGGGGGGGGGGGGGGGGCGGGGGGGTTTGGTTCGGGGGGAATTCGATTTGATCGTCCGTCTGCACCGAGATCAATAAAATAGGTCATAAATATTCGTCAACGACTTCGCTGGCAACGTTGGTTCTTGTCGGTCAATTTATTGATAACGGCAATTGCCGGAAGTTTTAAATCCAAAGCCTTTCGCAAAACAAACGGGTTTTGCGGGCAGACACCTTCCGCGCATCAATGGGACGAGGATCATCACACCGTGTCCAACCATTTTAAAACCCTTTCGACTTCGCCGCCGAAATCGCGATGTCCGGGGGTGTCAAACGATATTATTTTTTAATCGACGTAACGTACCGATGTAATTTTTGCCATGATCGTGATCCGCGTTCACGTTCCAAATCATCGAATCCATTACACGCTCCTTGACTTCTTCATTCTCGCGGATATGTTCCGATTGTTGCAACATCCGTCCAACCAAAGTCTTTTGCCCGTGTCAACTGAGCGATGATGGCGGATAATTCTAATGTGTTTTGATCAATCATAAAATAAAATCCTTAAAAGAAAAGGGAAATACTGAATGATTGGAAATGCAAAAGGCAAAATGTTAATGGCGGAAAAGTTCGACATCGTCCATGAGAAGGGTCTCTTAAAGTCGAGATGAATTAAGACGACGGAATTATTAACCGTCTCAGAATAATTTCTTCTTTTCAATATCGTGAGCGAGTTGATCCCCTTTTTGGGGACCGACCATTCCATCGGGGACAAGCAAGTGAAAGTATATAAATTTACTAGCCCCGGATTTACGTGTGCGAAAGGCGTGTGATAATACAAAACCAGAATTTTCAAACCCCATTTTATCAAGAATTTCGATGATCTTTTCGGAAATTCGAACATTTATCACGGTGTCCATCAAACCCAAAACGGAGCGGCGGATGATTTGTTAACCCGTCCAACCGATGCTTGAACGCGACTAACAATGCAAAGATAGGAATCGAGATCAACCAACCCGTTAAACTTACGAAAAATGGCGAACGAAGATGCCCAGGGAAAAGTCCCAAAGTCCAGTCATCAAATGATGTCCGTCGGCTTCTCCAAAACTACGAATCATTTTGTTTGCCGACCCTTTATCAAAAGTTGTCCCACCAGACACCTAAATTTATTAAGGTTTGCGACAAATGAGATGGCTAAACCAGAACTATATTTTCAATGGGTTCGGGGATCACAAATTCTCTGAACGGCGGCAATGATGGATGCCGATGGCGGCGAGAAAGATCAAAGTTCCTTCGATGCCGCTAGAAAAAATATTGGGCTTTTATCGTGTCCCCGATTTCGTGATCGTCGTCGGCGGACGTTCCGAAACATTGATCCATCCAACCGCCAACAATGCCGCCGCTAAATTGATAAAAGATTCGAGTGCATCGGACAAAAAACTGACGGAAATTGGTATAACTATAGACTGCAATTTCAGAGAGATCGTCAAAATTGCGCCACTACCGATAACAACGTAAAAACTCAGAGATTTTTTGGTCATTAAATTGAATATACAAAGATAGTTGAGAAGTGAGAAGTGAGAATGAGAAGTTTGAATGTAAATGACCTTTTGCATCGCGCAAATTGCTCAGTTCATCTGTAAATCGAGTGTGCAGTGAAACCAATTAGATTTTACATGGGTAAAATGAGGTTGTCGTCCGAAAAGATTGATAAAAAATCGAGTGCAAACGTAGAAAAACCGTAAGAGCAGGAGATCAAAAAATGCTCTTACGATTTCATTTGCAGATCCCCTCTCCCACAATTTATTTGAACTTTCCCGGCGACGCCGAACCGACGATCTGCGTCGGATAAATTGCCGATCTCGTGATATTTTTTGGGTGGCGATAGTCCGGAAAATATCTCGAAGCGGCCAAGTCCCTAAAGGTGAACCCTTTCCGCTCGATCTTTAAATTTCCCATTGTGAAGCATATTTCTTTCAAACGAAACGGCTTGTGTGCCGACCATTCCTTGTCTCTCGCTTTTGCCGAAACCCGATGCGATAACGTGTCCCCATAGCGACGGCGACAGTGCCTTCACCACCGTTGATATGCTGCAGTAACGATTTCCAAAACTCTAACGCCCGTCGTTGACCGTACCGCGAAAAACGCCAATTTCCCAAGCCGTTTAGCTTTGATAATCAAAAGTCTTGCGCGCACCCGGAATTGCTTTATCGGGTTGCAAGACGTTCATCGCTTGAAGAACCGGCAACGGCCCCCCGACATACAAACCGACTTCGCGGCAGCAGGTCGCCGAATTGAGCGATTCCGGCTATCCGTATTTGTTACATAACGGTCGAGAAAATCTCGATTCTTGGGCGAGAAGACTTTTCAAAGATCGCGGGCCGACAAACACCGGACACCATTCGACGCGTTGGCGATAATGTTGTCGATTTTGTCGTGTAATCCTCTAAATTTCCGGCGTTGGACGAGAACTTTTGCTGGCATCTTGAAAGGCTTAATCGAATCGGGTTTGAAACTCGCCAGATTATTCAGATACGAGGCCCGATACAATCTTGATCTCGTTTCAAGGTCGGATGAATCGAGCAACGCACTTATCGAATTCCATTCGTCCAACAGATGTTGATTTTCCGAAGTCAACGGAACGCCTTTTCAATTCGGGATGAACGTGCGTAAAATATCAGATCGCAGTTAATTGGCCATTCGTCTTTTACGGCCGAGTTGAAATGCTTGCATCAAGGTTTTGAGTTCTTCGATTGTACGTTCACCAACCAAGTTTTCCCTTCCTTGTCCATTCGTGGGATTTTCAAAATCTTCAACGATCTTGGTCGTAGCTGCTACCAGGTTTTGGTTTCCTCTTGCAGAGCAAAAACCTTTTTCGAGCGAGTTTTTATTGACGTTGTTAAACCGCTCATTCTTCTCTTGAGATCAGGAGTGATGTTGAATTCGACTCCTTAAATTGATGAACTCATAAATCTTTTTCTCCGATTAAATTTTTATAAATTCGTATCAAAATGGTTTTGATTCCGCCGACATTTGAATCAACGACCTGCTCATTACTTCGATATGTTTCGAAACTTGATAAAGTCTGGCTTGTAGTGCGAGAAGTCGCCCTGCGTCAAGTTTTTGTCGGATTTCATAATGGCTTCGACCTCTTTATACTCTGTTTCCATAGATTCAAAACGTTCCTTCAAAACCGCTCGTAACGTTGCCCGTTTCGCCCATTTTTTTTGCCGTAAGCCTCTTTGAGCAAACTCAGACGGCTTTTGCTGTCGAGAAGTTCTTTGAAATACTCGTTCGGATTTGTTTTGAGCGTTATTTGTCTGATTCTTTTCGGCAAGTTGGGTTTTGCATATCTTGTAACTTGCGTTCCATATCAGCCCCTGAATTCGTCCTGTTGGGTTTGAGCTGTTGTTCCTTTGCAGATAACTTGCCTCCAAATTTTGGTTTGTTTTTGCGTGGATGTGTCTGCTGTTGTTGATAGAATTGCTTTCCCAAAGTCTTTTGAAAAGTTTGTTGGACTAGACCCCGAAAGAGCCTCACTCATAAAATTTCTCCCCTCGTAATCTAATAAATTAGGATTTGTTTTAAAATAAACCTCTAAGATAATTCATATATCGGCAACTTTTGAAAAGTGTTTCCTAAAATATAAAAAAAATAAAATTTTTGAAATTTTTTATGATTTACCCAACTCTTTTCAACTGCGGAAATGTAAGGCTTTGGCACGAATCTGACATTGTTCCAAACGTTTATTTTTTTTCGGTTCGATTTTTTGTTGAAGAACGATTCGAGTCTTCACTGGCTTTTTCGGTCGCCTAGATTGAACAAGGCTTCCACCGCGATTAACTCTCGAAGGAATATTTTAGTGTCGGTTTCCAAACGCTTTGTCGAGATATTGTGGTGGGGCTTTCGATAATTTTTTTCGCCGTAACCCATAAGCTCCGAGTGCGGATTCAAAATAATGCCGTCGCCGTGCGAGTGCGATCAAGCCTTCAAGAACAGCGATGGCTACAGCAGCTTGCGACCCCTTGTTTTCGGCAAGGTGCAAAACCCAATTCCGAAACCAGACGAATCTCAATCCGCCGACCATTGAGCCGCCGCACCGAGTGTGATATTTCATTGAATCCATTCTATTTCGAGTTGATTGCAATAACAGGAAAAATAATTTAACGTTTAGTTCAAAAAGAATCAAGTCATTAGCGTCACCGTGAGCGATGTGTCCGTGGATTAAAATAAACATTTTACTTTACTCATGGCTCACCACCGACGCTACTGACCTTTTTGAAAAAATAAAAAAAAGTTATTTTTATTAGGAAACATTTTTGAGATTCACCGATACTTATCACAGAAAAAGAATTGAAAATTTTATTTGCTGAAAGAATAAAAGATTCCCCGAATGCCTTTAAATGGAAAATTTGAACAACAGTTTTTTTTGATCTGATCGGTCTGAAGATTGTCGTTTCCATTCCGTCAAAAAGGTTTGGATGAGATCGAAAACAAAGGGGAATTTGAAAAACAGATTTTGGGTGTAGCGACAAATTCAAAATGGATTTGATGAGCTCTCTGTCCCCAGAAGCAGTAACAAACTTTCCGCCACTAGAAAGTTTCAAAACGGCCGCCGATCAGCACGACAAATCTTTATCAAAAATGATGAACGAATTTTTGGGAAGCATGAAAAATCTCTATCAGCAAAAAAGGACTCGTAGAAATTGAAAAAGAAAGTTTTTGAAAATTTCAAATCCTATTCGTTTTGATTAAAGGAATGTTCGATATTTTCAGTCATTTGACAAACGTGCATTCGCTTTCGATCTATTCAAAAATGAAATTATAGATTCAAAGAGTTTTGCATCTTATTTGAAATGAACGACAGCAAAATAAACTTCAAAGATTGAATTGAACATTTCTGACAATTGATTTATGAAATGGGCATGAACCGAGCGGTTTTCTACGAACAAGGAAATCTCGAAAATGCCCGCAAGATATTTGAAGGTGGTCGAGTTAGATAAAAGAAAATGCTTTTGCACATTCGCTTTTGGGGCGGGTTTTTAGTTTCTTAGAAAATGAAAACGAATTGGCGAAAAGCATTTAATAAAAATCAATCGAACTCGGATGAAAAATCAAATTGCCTCGAATGTAAACTCGGTGAAGTTTATTTGAAACAACAAAAATTGCGGAAGCGATAAAATGTTTTCAAAAAAGCAATCCGAACTCGATCCGAATGAACAAGATCGCGGAGCACAGAGCTAGGACAAGATTTTGGGTATTTATCAAATTATTGAAATCCCTAAAAAGCATTAAAAATAAATTAAGGATGAAAATTAAAATAATGGCACAGATGCAGTGTAAAAATAAGGTGGCGGTTTAACCTACTACAAGCAAAATGAAAATGTTCGCTAAACAACAACAAGCTGATGCACAAAGTTTTCAAAGACTGATGCTTTGATCAATTTGCAAAGACAACAGCAAGAACTAAATCAAACTGATCAGCACGATCATAATATGTTCAAAAATGATGGCGAAAACAAAATGGCTGTCATTCGCATTTGAAAACCGGCTAATTCTTTTAATTTTATCAAAATAATTTGATAATGACCGCTTTGAAAGTGGTCAAAGGGAAGATTTAATATCAAACTTTGACCACTTTTTGTTATAATAAATGCTTGAAATTTGAAATAACATCTAAGGAGGTACTATTTTGATGTTGAAAAAATATTTAGTCTTTTGTTAATAAGTTTGTCCGTGCAAGTTGCACGCCCAATATGGCGGCAGTATGTAAACACGGACGATCAATGTATGATTTACGAACAGTATCCTAGCGATCAGATTTGCGACGCGATATAAATCGTAAATCAAACGTGGGAAATTATGAATCGGGTTGGGACGTGAACTTCCCAAAACCGTGAAACCGAAACCCATCATCGGCAAAGGCGTAACCACTTCAAAAAAGTCGCTATATCGATCTCCCGATTGTTCTACATCAAGGTAAAGATCAAAAAACACTTAGCAAGCAAAGGCAATCACGTCGAAATGCCTCGAACAGATTTCGAGGATTTCCGCATAAAGATTCAATTTCCGGCAAACGATCTGGCGTATGCTTTTAATTCTTTCGTGGTTCATAATTACTCGTCTATCATCATTTATTAGATCCGATCTTTCCAAGAAAAGAAACCAAAATAATGAAAAATGAAACCGATTGACGAAGTTTAAAGCGAGAACCGATTTGATGGATACAAAAAGAATTTGAAGTCGAACAAGCGATGTTTGAACAATTCAAATCGCATCTATCAATCAAGAAGGCGTTAAAAAATTGACCGACAAAGAAAAGCAAATGTTTGGCCAAATGTTGGCGATCAATGCGATTTTTTTTATGCCGATTTCGATCTATCAAAACAGTATTTCGCAAAATGATGTCGGAAGGTATGAAGGAAAGCAAGATTAGTCCGGGAAACAAAATCTGGAAAAACTTTTCGGAGTTTTTCCGTTGATAAAATAAAATTAAGTAAGCAGTGTTTGAGTTTTTGGACGATTAACATTCAAACCAAAGGAGTAAGTTATGTGGCGATAACATACAGAATTTCAGCCTTTCAGAACATCAGCAATTTTCCAATCATTTCGATTTCAGAAGCATTGCGTTTCGGAAGTCAAGAAAACAATATGCCGAATTTAACGAAAAAATTTGGTTAATGTCATTACGACGGCAAGTGAAACGCAACATTTATTAACGACATCCAAGAACATCAAAAGCGATCGGTTCCCGACAGCGAGAACAAAGAGATCATTGAACAAAGGTCGAGAATCGATTGAAAGAAAAAGCGAGATCTTTTTTCATTAACTGACATCGACGAAAGAAGGGAAATTTCGTCAAAAGGTCAGAGACTTATGTAATGAATTCATGACAGTTTTAATCAAAAAGCTTGATCATAAGATGATTTCCCTATTCCAATGTTTTCATTTCAAGAAATCTTTCGTCAACAATTCTCTTATAAAAAATAATCAAGAAATCTTGTTTGAAAATACCATTAGATCAAGCCTCGTCGAGAGATTTACAAAGAGAAAAAGAAAAATTTTAATGTTATTACAGAAATGAAAAGACTCGAAGACAAGGTTTAAATTAGATACAAGTTTATAAAGCAAAAAAGGGCATCATTATTGATGCCTTTTTTATTTTATAGGTCGTGCAGGGATCGAACCTGCGACCACCACGGATTTACCTACCACACTAGCTTTCACTAGCGCTAAAAAAACAGCGTTGTAGTTCCTGGACTGTCCCATCACCCACAGCCTTAAACTGTTTGGGTGGTGGGCAGCAGCCTCGAGGGCTTCCTAAACTTCAAGGTTGCCTGCAGATTGTCCAATCTTTAAGATTTTCACGGTCGAAACTCGTACTCAAAGCTCTCAGGAATGTTCCAGCATACAGCCACCAACATTTTCTTTCATGTTTCCCAATGAACGCTTCCCGTTAAAGAAGTCCGTTGCTCTACCGACTGAGCTAACGACGACCCATATAAAGTTCAAGAATTAAAAACATTTTCAAAATTCTTCTTGTCCAAATAATCTTTGAGCAAAAAGTAAAAACTTTTTTTTCGTGGCTACATTTTGAAAATCTCCTCTAAATAGAGAAAATAAAACGAGATGAAAGAATGCGTAAAATGTGGGGTTGTTTCGTGATGAGGTTGAAGTTTGTCCGAATGACGAAACCAAAAACACGGCGGTAGTCTGCCGGCGACAACTTCCACGACGACGCTATTTTCTGACCAAACGCATGGGAACGCGGACGATTGGGACAAGTTTATTTGGCAAAACGATCAAATCTAGGAACTCGCCAAGTCGCGCGTCAAAACTGTCCGCCAAGACATTCTCAACAGTGAAGATTACAAGAAGGTGAAGCCTCGCACGTTTTGAACGCGAAGCTAAATCCCGCCGCTTCGATCCGTCATCCTCATATCGTTGACGTTTACGGATTTCGGTGAATCCGATGAAGGGTGTTTTATTTGGTAATGGAGTATGTCGAAGCGAATCACTTCATAAACTACTTAGACGCGAAGGAACTCTGCCGATCAACGGGCCGTTAAAATTCTAAACAAAATTTGGCCGACGGCGTGGGATGCCGCAACACTAAGCCGGAGTTTTGCATAGAGATTTGAAACCCGCCAACCATTTTCATAATGCAAAGTAAGCATATTGTTGACGGATTTTATCAAAGTCGGCGATTTCGGGTTAGCAAAATTGGTTTATCAACGGTTACAGACGCAGAGTTCCGAAGCGACAACTCTCTTCACGCGGATTCTCGGCACACCGGAATTTATGTCGCCCGAACAGATGCAACCCGAAATTAAGGTGTTGATGTGCGAGCTGACGTTTTATGCCTCGGGCACGATCGCTTATCTATGCTCGGCGGGCAGAACACCTTTTTACGGGGGGATTTGATGGAACTCGTGATGCAAAAAGTCGTTCACGAATGTCCGCCACTTTCGGAGTTGCGAATGATATTCCGTCGGAAGTCGAAAGCGTAATAATGAAATCCCTTGACTCGTGATCCGAGCAAAAGGTTTCGACAGTTGCGGAATTCATCAATCAACTCGAAGAAGCATCGGAAGGAATAAAAGAAAATGGGTCGCCGACGAACACCATACTACGTTTTTAGCACCGACGGGGCGAAGTTTATAACTAACGAATGAAACGCAAGGGGAAGTATAGGTAGTTTCGGGCAGATGATCATTAACGACAGTTCCTGCCGGTCAACATATTTTGCGTTCGCCAAACCCCGTGAAAAAAATGATGAACGAGTTTATCGAGATACGCGAAGGTGGTGAAGAACAAGTTATTCAAGCCAATTAAGGTCAGTCAAAGAAGGAACAGCAGTCAACCTTCATCTTCGCACGTCACGGGCAGTAGTGGTGTCGGCAAAGTTCGATAATGCCGGTATCTTGCTTGTAAAACTGCGGTTCGCGTTTTGCGGAAGGTGTGGCATATTGGACGGTTGCGCAATCGTAATTTAACATCAGGTTTCGCAAGGCGTAGCGGTTAAATTCTATAATTGTCCGCGTTGTTTCCGCCCAACTTCCTTCTAATTCCACCAAATCTGCGGACGTTGCGGATTGAATATCACACAAACCGCCGCCGCGAGCGTTCACGGTTCTAATCAACCCGAATCCTTTCAGCACCAATCCGCAAGTGAAACAATAAAACCTGCTCTCGAAATTGTGGTTCGGTCTAATTCCGCCCACACATCAAATATTGCGGACGTTGTGGCACCTCAATTTAATTCCGTAAAACCACATAACATTGTAATTTGTGCGATATTTTTAGATAAAACTTATTGTTCGTTTTCTTTTTATTCTAAGGATAGCGTATAATGTTTAAAAGTTTATTAATCCCTTTTATCATAAAGAAAAAGAAAGTTTGTTCCGAAATGTAATAAAACCTACGACGGATGCGAATGCTGAATTTCTGTTTGGATGACGGCGAGATTTTGGTGGAACAGCAGACGGTTGATGCACCGCCGACAATAATGTTCGAATCTCCACGTCAAACCAACGAAATTTTGGAAATTTCGATACGGGTTACTCGGAACAAAATAATCCAATCAACAAATTTACCAACCGCCGCCATTTAAACAGCCTCACAGAATTATTCTGTTTCGGCATCTAAAAGATCAGACTTTGCCAATAGTTTCTTTGATTTCAGGCGTTTCTCGGTATTGTTTTCCTGTTTTTGTTTATCGGGATTCGTCTTAGGTCCGATGGTATGATTACGGGTATATTCGGTTGATAATGCTAATAAAATCTCACGACCTTTACGAAAGGAAAAACTTTGGCAACAAGTCGGGAGGTTTAGGAATTATCGTTTGGCGATGTCGGCGTTATATTTATTTTATATATATTGGTAAGTATCAGTTAAATTCTTTCTTTAGCAATTTTTTGAATGCGAGTAATCTTCGCGTGAATTGCAGGACCGCATATCGGGACGAACTTTCACGATTGACGCAACACAACCATTTTTTGATCGGCAGAAGCGAGTCTTGCACACCTTCTGCTTGCCCGAAGACCGGTTTTTTTTTCACGTCATCTATTGCCTATTGGAAATTGCACCGCCGCAGGTTTTTTTTTGGCGTGAATCTCGGTCGACAAATGGGAATTTATGTCAACGGTTTGCGAGTTGAAGCGACTCACTTGCGTCCGGGGGGAAAAGGATATCGGATTCAAGTGGCGAAAACGGTTTAGAAGTGGAAGTTTCGGTTGATCCGCACATCACCGAAGAGATGACGTCAACAATATCAGCAACGACGTATTCCTTCGATCATTAAACCGTTGAATGTCTGAATGGGAATTATGGCGGAAGCTGAAGCCTCGCGTCCCTATTCCAAATTATCATATTTGTGCGTAGATTGTCGTGCGCAAAAACTCAAAAGAAAATCCGCAACCCGTTCCGAAATTATATCAGAGATCCGCATTTTGGGGCAAGCGGAATGGGCAGTGTGATTTGGCACGTTCGATCAATGATGCAGAGTTTTAGTGGCGATCAAGAACGCTTTTGCCGGAAGTCGCCGTTTCCGACAATTCCTCAAACGATTTTATGCGGAGATCGAGGTTGCGGCAAGTCTGCAACATCCCACATTCGTCAGTTACATTGGGAGGGAGGGGGGGGGGGGGGGGGGGGGGGGGGGGGGGGGGGGGGGGGGGGGGGAGGAGGGGGGAAAACACGCACGCACAAACGGGACGGTTTATCTCGTTTCCGAATTTGTCGGCGGAATGGACGCTTCCAAACCCGCCAAACTGCGTGGCGGACGGCTTCAATATATATGGCAGTGGGTCAAAATTGTAGAACAAACTCTGTCCCTGCACTCGATTTTTTGCACATACTTTGGTCGTTCATCGTGATATAAAGGAACAAAACATCCCCGTTGACCGGAAATTAACCCGATTATCGCTCGAAATTGACCGATTTCGGTCTGCCAAAGTTATAAACAGACGGGAATGAGCGGCGTAACGATGGTCGGCACGTGGCGGGAACGATTTGCCTATATATGCCGCGCCGAACAGTCCGCGATTTCAAGGAAGTTCGCCCGCCTTCGTGGACATTTAAATGCGATGGGAATGACGGCTATTCTTTTGCCTGACGGAGCACCACCTCTTAATATTTCACCGAGCGGCATTTCCGAAAACGGTCAAAGCCATCTTTGAAAAGCCACTCGTCCCGATCACACGCGAGAATCCAAGACCTTCCTCCTGCCATCCCTCGCCGCCGTTATCGAAAAATCTCTCGCTAAAGAGGTCGAACACCGCTGGCGAACCCGGCGAAATGGCGCGAAGCATTATTAACGGGCGAAACAAATTCATAAAATTCCAATCAAAATTAAACAAATATTTACCCAACATTAATTGACATCATCTTCATCCAATAAATATATAGGAATAATTAACAGAAATATTCTTGCTCATCGGGTAAATATCGTTATTCATCAGACAAATTTTTCGTGTTCATTATAGAAATAGTTGCCAAATATTTCTCTAATATTTGCCTCTCATCAAGAAATCTTTGCTTCTCATCAGAGAAATATTCAAAATATTTCTCTAATATTCGCGTTTCCATCAGACAAATATTCGGAAATATTTTTTGAAATATTCTCAAATATTAGACAAATATTCTTGAATATTAGCGAAATATTTCCGAATATTTGTTTTAATTTTTGTCTGAAAATCCAAAAATAAAAGCAGTTCAAATCGTTTATTTTAGGAGCTTTACCTATTATCAACCACGGATTTGAACTGCTTTAAATGATGAATTTTCGCTAAATATTATTCAGCAACATACGAAATGCTGAAACGGGGAAATCGTTCCATTGGCCGAAATTGACGGCACCACCCGTTGGTTGTCTGATGCGATACCAATATGATCGCTTGGACAGGAAAACGGCGCATCCATTTTGCCGTCGCCGTCATAAATCGCCCGCACCGGAATATCGCCCGTTGAACCGACCCGGAAACGCGTAGAAAGATGAATCTTCCGAACGCACACGACAATACCATTGAACCTGTTTATGGACGGAAAAATGCCGGATCGGCTTTGCCGTCGCCCGTCCAGTCACCGACTGCGGTTTTGATCGCCCGTCTGTCCGAATTGGCACCGCGAAAATTCCACGCCGAACTCATATTGATCCACCATTCCGCAACCGCCGGACGATAAATACGACATCGTCCAAAACCGTCGCCGTCATAATCTTCAACTACGGAATATCGCCGTTTCCGCCGAAAATTTTACGAAAACTGGTTTGATTATCGGATGAACGGGTAATATACCACACGCCCCTGCACGGACGGAACTCCGCCACATCATCCTTGCCGTCGTTATCATAATCCGCCGGTGCGGGGATGTCGCCCGCCGTTCCGCATTGGAAAGAATAAAACGTCGAAATCTTCGAGCGTAATGTAAATATCTTCGTTGGTTGACCTCACGCCAAAAGGCAAATATCGGTTTATGCCCGTCGCCGGTATAATCCGCCGAACGGTTGATCGGTTGATTGTCCCGAAACTGCACGGCGTAAATTCCACCACGGAACTTTTCAGATCCACCATTCGCCGACGCTTTGGACGGAAGATCGAAACATCGGTTTGCTGTCGCCGGTCAAAGGTCGGAAACGGGTTTTGTTCGGAACAGCGTTCGGCTCATAGTGCCTTTTGCCAATTCGCCGACGAATGCCAAACCGAGTTTTCGAGAATTTAACGGCGTGATCGGCATTGTTGTTACTGCGGGCAATCGTGTCGCTTTGTGTATGAATTTGGTTATTATGTTGTCCGAACGGTGCTTCAAACGGAAAAGATGTCGGATAATACTTTTTTGTGCCACGAAGAATGATCCCGAACAAGCATAACTACACACAAGTATTTGAATAAGTCAGATTCGGCAAATAAGCCGTGAATCAAACTTTTGACGAAATCAGTTTTTGGAACATTAATGTAGGTTTCACTCGATTCCAAACGCAAAATCAACCTGTCGGACTGCTTTGTTAATTTCAAGTTCCATATCGAGTTGAAGAACGCCGACGACTAACATTATTGTTACGGAAATTCGTAGCAATATCATTCGAGCCACGCAAACCGATACCTCTTCCGCCGCGTAAGCCATAAACATGACTGTGCGTGCGGGACGGAAATTCGAGTCGGTCTAAAACTCTGATGATTTCAGTTTAAACTAGCAATTCCCGAAGCGTCCATCATCTCCGCACCCGGAGCGTAACCACCCTTTGACCGTAAACCGCTTCGATAGAATCTTGGTGTCCTCGGCTAAATCGACGACTTCATTCGGCAGAGTCGTGCCTTGAATCGTTAAAATACGGAAGGTTGCGGTGTAACTGTCGTTGTGTTGATTGAAAATATTCGACGGTCATATCATTTCTTCCAGCCGCAAATTTTGTCCAAGTGTCTTTGATATATTGAGCCGAAAGCAAACCCGACGGTGATCGTGGCGACGAGTCGCAAATTGACTGGAAAGTTGAATGATCGTCTGACGCACATTCAATTCCAATGCTTGCGGAATCAACGTCGCTAACATTTCGCGCATTATCAATCGTGTAAACCACGAATTGCTGTGTGCCGACATCTGAAAACGATTCGAATGGAGTTTAACGCTTCCGCTCGGTCTGGATAGCGATAAAACCGGAACATTTATCAAAATGTACGTGCATTTCGAACGAAAGTCTTTCCAGATCGCCGTTGCTGGTTAAACGACAGCGATTCCTTGGCGAACATCTTTAACTTCCAAACCGAGATCAATCCCACACGCAACGCATCTTCCTGAACGACCTACAATTCATTCTCATCAATCGTGATCCAAAATGCGTGCTTTCAGCTTCGGTCGCACCGAACTCAAAAACAAAAAAGCAAAACCCGCCACAAACGCTAACCGTTGCAAATACAGCAAAATACTTATAAAGCCGCATTAATTTCCTTCCGAAAATTTTAAATGTTGGTTCTAAAGGGATTTGAACGGAAAAAGAATATCGAATTGCAGAGTTTTAATCAATTAATTTTATACCAAATAAATATTCTTGTTATCGCTTATTTTATAATGGGTTAGTTTGTGATTTTTACAATGATTTAAATTTGTTATTTGTAATTTCATCAAAATTATCTTTTCTTTCAGCATGGTCAAGATCCACTTTTTTTTCTTTTAGTTTTTGAAGATATTCCTTGCTTTTACTATCTTAGATTTACTATTTTGTTTTTATACTAATCCAAAATACGTGGTCAAAAACATTATCACTACGACTGTTTAATAAATTTAATCAGCTCACAAAAAATGAGCCAATTTGACTAACAAAAATAATTGGGTTTATTATAAAAGCCTATTAATTAAACAGGAATAAAAGATAAACAATGAAAAAATCCCGCACTTAGCTTTAGTGAATTTATTATTCGTCGCTTTGTGGTGTTCTTTGGGAAGTTTCCGGGAAGAAAGAGGAAGCCCCGACACCGGCGACGGGTTCGACATCAAGTACTGATAAACCGCCGATACACGAGTTCGCCATCACTTCGATTCCGGCGGAACTGGCAGTTTGTCAATGGACAAATTCATTAAGATCGAAAATGGAAATGTCTTACGATCAAGTCCCAAGGAAATTATGGTTTCGGAAGGAATAAAACTTCGATTCGGAATCAAAATCGGCAATTATGAATCGCTTCGTATGAATGGAAAAGGCGACAAATTATGCTCGCGTTAGCACGAGTTTCCAAAATTTTGGTAAAAATTGACTTCAAAATCGCAATCGGGAATTAACCGAAAGCAAAGCACGGATAAATTAGACCAAGCCAAATTCAATAAAGTTCAAACGGGAATGACTACGAACAAGTCAAAGAAATTTTCGGCACGGAATGGAGAATTAACGACTCAATTCAAAATACAGCACGATTCGAATCGAGTTCTTCACTTGGAAGGTCCGAACTACGAAAGAGTTTTCGCAAGTTTTCAAATTGGAAAATTGAACATAAATCACAATCGAATTTGAAATAAGGTTTTGAATTGGATTGAAAATTAACAGCCGAATCTTTTTTTAAACAATTCGGCTTGTTTTTTTTATTTCTTCTTCGGACGTTTGTTCGCCTGCAAAACCCTGTTTCTTATCGGATATTTTCCGTGTAAACTTCGATTAATTCATCATCAGCAATAAATTCCAAGCCTCTCCAACGTTAAAAATTTTTGCCGGAACGATCGCAATCGCTTCATATCGGCGGATTCGGCACGCAAATTGGTCATTTCTTTTCTTTGGATCGGATAAACGTCGAGATCACATTGCGAGCGTTTTCGCTCGACGATCATTCCTTCATAAAACCTTCGTCTGCGACGGATGAACATCACACCGCGTTTCTTGTAAAATAAAAAGTGCGTAAGGTCGTCGCATCGCCGACACGTATCCGAGATCAAGAGCCCGGTTGAACGTGCTTTGAGTTCGCCTTTCCATTTGTCGAAACGCAAAAACATCGTGTTCCAAAAGTCCAGTACCTTTGTTTCGGTCAAAAATTCGCACGCGAAAACCGAATCAACCGCGTGACGGAATTTCGTATTCGAGCCGAACTCGTTTCCTGTTCCATTATTGATCATTTTTTGCCATCTACCTTTGCGCCGTCCGAGTTGCTTCGGGTTACGACACCGATAAAATTTCGTCGGGAATATCTATCACGACGAGTTCAAGCGGTTTCGAGCGTTTCGGCCAGTTTTTTTTTGGATTCGTCTTTTTTTGGTGATGACTTCGGGGTTTTGGAAACCTGCAATTCATAGCCTTCGCGTCGCATCCATTTCGATTCAAGATGGCGAGTCTGAAGTTCCCGCCGTCCGAAACTTTGAACTTGATCGGCGAATCGTTTCGCTGACTCGCAACGCGACATTTCCTAAAATTTCGCGGTCAAGCCGTTCTTTGATCAGTCCTTGAAGTTACGAATTTTTCCGTCTTTTGCCCGGGAAAAGGCGAGGTATTGACAACCGAAGATCATCGAAATTGTCGTTTCTCAACGGCATGACGGGCAAAGGCTTCGGATTGTCGGGCATTGTGATAGTTTCTACCGATGTTGATGCCCTCAAATCCGGCAAGGAGACAATTTGCTCCGACTACCGGCTATGTCAACTTTTTGCGTTCCAAGCCTTCAAAAATATAAAGTCTTTGACACGAGTTTTCTCCAAACTGCCGCGCGTTATTGAAACCGAAACTTCGCATTCTTTTTTAATTTCACCAGAAAAATTCTGCCGATGGCGAGTCTGCCGAGAATTCGTTTGTAGTCAATGTTGGTTACGAGAAGTCGTTAGGAATCATCACGCAAAGGTTTTGCGATGATCGTTTCAATTAATTTTGATCGAAGAACCGTTTGAGATTGGTCAACCGTCTTCCAAAGATTTATGGCGACAACCTTTTTGGCGATGGGGGGGGGGGGGGGGGCGGGGGGGTTTGGTTCGGGGGGAATTCGATTTGATCGTCCGTCTGCACCGAGATCAATAAAATAGGTCATAAATATTCGTCAACGACTTCGCTGGCAACGTTGGTTCTTGTCGGTCAATTTATTGATAACGGCAATTGCCGGAAGTTTTAAATCCAAAGCCTTTCGCAAAACAAACGGGTTTTGCGGGCAGACACCTTCCGCGCATCAATGGGACGAGGATCATCACACCGTGTCCAACCATTTTAAAACCCTTTCGACTTCGCCGCCGAAATCGCGATGTCCGGGGGTGTCAAACGATATTATTTTTTAATCGACGTAACGTACCGATGTAATTTTTGCCATGATCGTGATCCGCGTTCACGTTCCAAATCATCGAATCCATTACACGCTCCTTGACTTCTTCATTCTCGCGGATATGTTCCGATTGTTGCAACATCCGTCCAACCAAAGTCTTTTGCCCGTGTCAACTGAGCGATGATGGCGGATAATTCTAATGTGTTTTGATCAATCATAAAATAAAATCCTTAAAAGAAAAGGGAAATACTGAATGATTGGAAATGCAAAAGGCAAAATGTTAATGGCGGAAAAGTTCGACATCGTCCATGAGAAGGGTCTCTTAAAGTCGAGATGAATTAAGACGACGGAATTATTAACCGTCTCAGAATAATTTCTTCTTTTCAATATCGTGAGCGAGTTGATCCCCTTTTTGGGGACCGACCATTCCATCGGGGACAAGCAAGTGAAAGTATATAAATTTACTAGCCCCGGATTTACGTGTGCGAAAGGCGTGTGATAATACAAAACCAGAATTTTCAAACCCCATTTTATCAAGAATTTCGATGATCTTTTCGGAAATTCGAACATTTATCACGGTGTCCATCAAACCCAAAACGGAGCGGCGGATGATTTGTTAACCCGTCCAACCGATGCTTGAACGCGACTAACAATGCAAAGATAGGAATCGAGATCAACCAACCCGTTAAACTTACGAAAAATGGCGAACGAAGATGCCCAGGGAAAAGTCCCAAAGTCCAGTCATCAAATGATGTCCGTCGGCTTCTCCAAAACTACGAATCATTTTGTTTGCCGACCCTTTATCAAAAGTTGTCCCACCAGACACCTAAATTTATTAAGGTTTGCGACAAATGAGATGGCTAAACCAGAACTATATTTTCAATGGGTTCGGGGATCACAAATTCTCTGAACGGCGGCAATGATGGATGCCGATGGCGGCGAGAAAGATCAAAGTTCCTTCGATGCCGCTAGAAAAAATATTGGGCTTTTATCGTGTCCCCGATTTCGTGATCGTCGTCGGCGGACGTTCCGAAACATTGATCCATCCAACCGCCAACAATGCCGCCGCTAAATTGATAAAAGATTCGAGTGCATCGGACAAAAAACTGACGGAAATTGGTATAACTATAGACTGCAATTTCAGAGAGATCGTCAAAATTGCGCCACTACCGATAACAACGTAAAAACTCAGAGATTTTTTGGTCATTAAATTGAATATACAAAGATAGTTGAGAAGTGAGAAGTGAGAATGAGAAGTTTGAATGTAAATGACCTTTTGCATCGCGCAAATTGCTCAGTTCATCTGTAAATCGAGTGTGCAGTGAAACCAATTAGATTTTACATGGGTAAAATGAGGTTGTCGTCCGAAAAGATTGATAAAAAATCGAGTGCAAACGTAGAAAAACCGTAAGAGCAGGAGATCAAAAAATGCTCTTACGATTTCATTTGCAGATCCCCTCTCCCACAATTTATTTGAACTTTCCCGGCGACGCCGAACCGACGATCTGCGTCGGATAAATTGCCGATCTCGTGATATTTTTTGGGTGGCGATAGTCCGGAAAATATCTCGAAGCGGCCAAGTCCCTAAAGGTGAACCCTTTCCGCTCGATCTTTAAATTTCCCATTGTGAAGCATATTTCTTTCAAACGAAACGGCTTGTGTGCCGACCATTCCTTGTCTCTCGCTTTTGCCGAAACCCGATGCGATAACGTGTCCCCATAGCGACGGCGACAGTGCCTTCACCACCGTTGATATGCTGCAGTAACGATTTCCAAAACTCTAACGCCCGTCGTTGACCGTACCGCGAAAAACGCCAATTTCCCAAGCCGTTTAGCTTTGATAATCAAAAGTCTTGCGCGCACCCGGAATTGCTTTATCGGGTTGCAAGACGTTCATCGCTTGAAGAACCGGCAACGGCCCCCCGACATACAAACCGACTTCGCGGCAGCAGGTCGCCGAATTGAGCGATTCCGGCTATCCGTATTTGTTACATAACGGTCGAGAAAATCTCGATTCTTGGGCGAGAAGACTTTTCAAAGATCGCGGGCCGACAAACACCGGACACCATTCGACGCGTTGGCGATAATGTTGTCGATTTTGTCGTGTAATCCTCTAAATTTCCGGCGTTGGACGAGAACTTTTGCTGGCATCTTGAAAGGCTTAATCGAATCGGGTTTGAAACTCGCCAGATTATTCAGATACGAGGCCCGATACAATCTTGATCTCGTTTCAAGGTCGGATGAATCGAGCAACGCACTTATCGAATTCCATTCGTCCAACAGATGTTGATTTTCCGAAGTCAACGGAACGCCTTTTCAATTCGGGATGAACGTGCGTAAAATATCAGATCGCAGTTAATTGGCCATTCGTCTTTTACGGCCGAGTTGAAATGCTTGCATCAAGGTTTTGAGTTCTTCGATTGTACGTTCACCAACCAAGTTTTCCCTTCCTTGTCCATTCGTGGGATTTTCAAAATCTTCAACGATCTTGGTCGTAGCTGCTACCAGGTTTTGGTTTCCTCTTGCAGAGCAAAAACCTTTTTCGAGCGAGTTTTTATTGACGTTGTTAAACCGCTCATTCTTCTCTTGAGATCAGGAGTGATGTTGAATTCGACTCCTTAAATTGATGAACTCATAAATCTTTTTCTCCGATTAAATTTTTATAAATTCGTATCAAAATGGTTTTGATTCCGCCGACATTTGAATCAACGACCTGCTCATTACTTCGATATGTTTCGAAACTTGATAAAGTCTGGCTTGTAGTGCGAGAAGTCGCCCTGCGTCAAGTTTTTGTCGGATTTCATAATGGCTTCGACCTCTTTATACTCTGTTTCCATAGATTCAAAACGTTCCTTCAAAACCGCTCGTAACGTTGCCCGTTTCGCCCATTTTTTTTGCCGTAAGCCTCTTTGAGCAAACTCAGACGGCTTTTGCTGTCGAGAAGTTCTTTGAAATACTCGTTCGGATTTGTTTTGAGCGTTATTTGTCTGATTCTTTTCGGCAAGTTGGGTTTTGCATATCTTGTAACTTGCGTTCCATATCAGCCCCTGAATTCGTCCTGTTGGGTTTGAGCTGTTGTTCCTTTGCAGATAACTTGCCTCCAAATTTTGGTTTGTTTTTGCGTGGATGTGTCTGCTGTTGTTGATAGAATTGCTTTCCCAAAGTCTTTTGAAAAGTTTGTTGGACTAGACCCCGAAAGAGCCTCACTCATAAAATTTCTCCCCTCGTAATCTAATAAATTAGGATTTGTTTTAAAATAAACCTCTAAGATAATTCATATATCGGCAACTTTTGAAAAGTGTTTCCTAAAATATAAAAAAAATAAAATTTTTGAAATTTTTTATGATTTACCCAACTCTTTTCAACTGCGGAAATGTAAGGCTTTGGCACGAATCTGACATTGTTCCAAACGTTTATTTTTTTTCGGTTCGATTTTTTGTTGAAGAACGATTCGAGTCTTCACTGGCTTTTTCGGTCGCCTAGATTGAACAAGGCTTCCACCGCGATTAACTCTCGAAGGAATATTTTAGTGTCGGTTTCCAAACGCTTTGTCGAGATATTGTGGTGGGGCTTTCGATAATTTTTTTCGCCGTAACCCATAAGCTCCGAGTGCGGATTCAAAATAATGCCGTCGCCGTGCGAGTGCGATCAAGCCTTCAAGAACAGCGATGGCTACAGCAGCTTGCGACCCCTTGTTTTCGGCAAGGTGCAAAACCCAATTCCGAAACCAGACGAATCTCAATCCGCCGACCATTGAGCCGCCGCACCGAGTGTGATATTTCATTGAATCCATTCTATTTCGAGTTGATTGCAATAACAGGAAAAATAATTTAACGTTTAGTTCAAAAAGAATCAAGTCATTAGCGTCACCGTGAGCGATGTGTCCGTGGATTAAAATAAACATTTTACTTTACTCATGGCTCACCACCGACGCTACTGACCTTTTTGAAAAAATAAAAAAAAGTTATTTTTATTAGGAAACATTTTTGAGATTCACCGATACTTATCACAGAAAAAGAATTGAAAATTTTATTTGCTGAAAGAATAAAAGATTCCCCGAATGCCTTTAAATGGAAAATTTGAACAACAGTTTTTTTTGATCTGATCGGTCTGAAGATTGTCGTTTCCATTCCGTCAAAAAGGTTTGGATGAGATCGAAAACAAAGGGGAATTTGAAAAACAGATTTTGGGTGTAGCGACAAATTCAAAATGGATTTGATGAGCTCTCTGTCCCCAGAAGCAGTAACAAACTTTCCGCCACTAGAAAGTTTCAAAACGGCCGCCGATCAGCACGACAAATCTTTATCAAAAATGATGAACGAATTTTTGGGAAGCATGAAAAATCTCTATCAGCAAAAAAGGACTCGTAGAAATTGAAAAAGAAAGTTTTTGAAAATTTCAAATCCTATTCGTTTTGATTAAAGGAATGTTCGATATTTTCAGTCATTTGACAAACGTGCATTCGCTTTCGATCTATTCAAAAATGAAATTATAGATTCAAAGAGTTTTGCATCTTATTTGAAATGAACGACAGCAAAATAAACTTCAAAGATTGAATTGAACATTTCTGACAATTGATTTATGAAATGGGCATGAACCGAGCGGTTTTCTACGAACAAGGAAATCTCGAAAATGCCCGCAAGATATTTGAAGGTGGTCGAGTTAGATAAAAGAAAATGCTTTTGCACATTCGCTTTTGGGGCGGGTTTTTAGTTTCTTAGAAAATGAAAACGAATTGGCGAAAAGCATTTAATAAAAATCAATCGAACTCGGATGAAAAATCAAATTGCCTCGAATGTAAACTCGGTGAAGTTTATTTGAAACAACAAAAATTGCGGAAGCGATAAAATGTTTTCAAAAAAGCAATCCGAACTCGATCCGAATGAACAAGATCGCGGAGCACAGAGCTAGGACAAGATTTTGGGTATTTATCAAATTATTGAAATCCCTAAAAAGCATTAAAAATAAATTAAGGATGAAAATTAAAATAATGGCACAGATGCAGTGTAAAAATAAGGTGGCGGTTTAACCTACTACAAGCAAAATGAAAATGTTCGCTAAACAACAACAAGCTGATGCACAAAGTTTTCAAAGACTGATGCTTTGATCAATTTGCAAAGACAACAGCAAGAACTAAATCAAACTGATCAGCACGATCATAATATGTTCAAAAATGATGGCGAAAACAAAATGGCTGTCATTCGCATTTGAAAACCGGCTAATTCTTTTAATTTTATCAAAATAATTTGATAATGACCGCTTTGAAAGTGGTCAAAGGGAAGATTTAATATCAAACTTTGACCACTTTTTGTTATAATAAATGCTTGAAATTTGAAATAACATCTAAGGAGGTACTATTTTGATGTTGAAAAAATATTTAGTCTTTTGTTAATAAGTTTGTCCGTGCAAGTTGCACGCCCAATATGGCGGCAGTATGTAAACACGGACGATCAATGTATGATTTACGAACAGTATCCTAGCGATCAGATTTGCGACGCGATATAAATCGTAAATCAAACGTGGGAAATTATGAATCGGGTTGGGACGTGAACTTCCCAAAACCGTGAAACCGAAACCCATCATCGGCAAAGGCGTAACCACTTCAAAAAAGTCGCTATATCGATCTCCCGATTGTTCTACATCAAGGTAAAGATCAAAAAACACTTAGCAAGCAAAGGCAATCACGTCGAAATGCCTCGAACAGATTTCGAGGATTTCCGCATAAAGATTCAATTTCCGGCAAACGATCTGGCGTATGCTTTTAATTCTTTCGTGGTTCATAATTACTCGTCTATCATCATTTATTAGATCCGATCTTTCCAAGAAAAGAAACCAAAATAATGAAAAATGAAACCGATTGACGAAGTTTAAAGCGAGAACCGATTTGATGGATACAAAAAGAATTTGAAGTCGAACAAGCGATGTTTGAACAATTCAAATCGCATCTATCAATCAAGAAGGCGTTAAAAAATTGACCGACAAAGAAAAGCAAATGTTTGGCCAAATGTTGGCGATCAATGCGATTTTTTTTATGCCGATTTCGATCTATCAAAACAGTATTTCGCAAAATGATGTCGGAAGGTATGAAGGAAAGCAAGATTAGTCCGGGAAACAAAATCTGGAAAAACTTTTCGGAGTTTTTCCGTTGATAAAATAAAATTAAGTAAGCAGTGTTTGAGTTTTTGGACGATTAACATTCAAACCAAAGGAGTAAGTTATGTGGCGATAACATACAGAATTTCAGCCTTTCAGAACATCAGCAATTTTCCAATCATTTCGATTTCAGAAGCATTGCGTTTCGGAAGTCAAGAAAACAATATGCCGAATTTAACGAAAAAATTTGGTTAATGTCATTACGACGGCAAGTGAAACGCAACATTTATTAACGACATCCAAGAACATCAAAAGCGATCGGTTCCCGACAGCGAGAACAAAGAGATCATTGAACAAAGGTCGAGAATCGATTGAAAGAAAAAGCGAGATCTTTTTTCATTAACTGACATCGACGAAAGAAGGGAAATTTCGTCAAAAGGTCAGAGACTTATGTAATGAATTCATGACAGTTTTAATCAAAAAGCTTGATCATAAGATGATTTCCCTATTCCAATGTTTTCATTTCAAGAAATCTTTCGTCAACAATTCTCTTATAAAAAATAATCAAGAAATCTTGTTTGAAAATACCATTAGATCAAGCCTCGTCGAGAGATTTACAAAGAGAAAAAGAAAAATTTTAATGTTATTACAGAAATGAAAAGACTCGAAGACAAGGTTTAAATTAGATACAAGTTTATAAAGCAAAAAAGGGCATCATTATTGATGCCTTTTTTATTTTATAGGTCGTGCAGGGATCGAACCTGCGACCACCACGGATTTACCTACCACACTAGCTTTCACTAGCGCTAAAAAAACAGCGTTGTAGTTCCTGGACTGTCCCATCACCCACAGCCTTAAACTGTTTGGGTGGTGGGCAGCAGCCTCGAGGGCTTCCTAAACTTCAAGGTTGCCTGCAGATTGTCCAATCTTTAAGATTTTCACGGTCGAAACTCGTACTCAAAGCTCTCAGGAATGTTCCAGCATACAGCCACCAACATTTTCTTTCATGTTTCCCAATGAACGCTTCCCGTTAAAGAAGTCCGTTGCTCTACCGACTGAGCTAACGACGACCCATATAAAGTTCAAGAATTAAAAACATTTTCAAAATTCTTCTTGTCCAAATAATCTTTGAGCAAAAAGTAAAAACTTTTTTTTCGTGGCTACATTTTGAAAATCTCCTCTAAATAGAGAAAATAAAACGAGATGAAAGAATGCGTAAAATGTGGGGTTGTTTCGTGATGAGGTTGAAGTTTGTCCGAATGACGAAACCAAAAACACGGCGGTAGTCTGCCGGCGACAACTTCCACGACGACGCTATTTTCTGACCAAACGCATGGGAACGCGGACGATTGGGACAAGTTTATTTGGCAAAACGATCAAATCTAGGAACTCGCCAAGTCGCGCGTCAAAACTGTCCGCCAAGACATTCTCAACAGTGAAGATTACAAGAAGGTGAAGCCTCGCACGTTTTGAACGCGAAGCTAAATCCCGCCGCTTCGATCCGTCATCCTCATATCGTTGACGTTTACGGATTTCGGTGAATCCGATGAAGGGTGTTTTATTTGGTAATGGAGTATGTCGAAGCGAATCACTTCATAAACTACTTAGACGCGAAGGAACTCTGCCGATCAACGGGCCGTTAAAATTCTAAACAAAATTTGGCCGACGGCGTGGGATGCCGCAACACTAAGCCGGAGTTTTGCATAGAGATTTGAAACCCGCCAACCATTTTCATAATGCAAAGTAAGCATATTGTTGACGGATTTTATCAAAGTCGGCGATTTCGGGTTAGCAAAATTGGTTTATCAACGGTTACAGACGCAGAGTTCCGAAGCGACAACTCTCTTCACGCGGATTCTCGGCACACCGGAATTTATGTCGCCCGAACAGATGCAACCCGAAATTAAGGTGTTGATGTGCGAGCTGACGTTTTATGCCTCGGGCACGATCGCTTATCTATGCTCGGCGGGCAGAACACCTTTTTACGGGGGGATTTGATGGAACTCGTGATGCAAAAAGTCGTTCACGAATGTCCGCCACTTTCGGAGTTGCGAATGATATTCCGTCGGAAGTCGAAAGCGTAATAATGAAATCCCTTGACTCGTGATCCGAGCAAAAGGTTTCGACAGTTGCGGAATTCATCAATCAACTCGAAGAAGCATCGGAAGGAATAAAAGAAAATGGGTCGCCGACGAACACCATACTACGTTTTTAGCACCGACGGGGCGAAGTTTATAACTAACGAATGAAACGCAAGGGGAAGTATAGGTAGTTTCGGGCAGATGATCATTAACGACAGTTCCTGCCGGTCAACATATTTTGCGTTCGCCAAACCCCGTGAAAAAAATGATGAACGAGTTTATCGAGATACGCGAAGGTGGTGAAGAACAAGTTATTCAAGCCAATTAAGGTCAGTCAAAGAAGGAACAGCAGTCAACCTTCATCTTCGCACGTCACGGGCAGTAGTGGTGTCGGCAAAGTTCGATAATGCCGGTATCTTGCTTGTAAAACTGCGGTTCGCGTTTTGCGGAAGGTGTGGCATATTGGACGGTTGCGCAATCGTAATTTAACATCAGGTTTCGCAAGGCGTAGCGGTTAAATTCTATAATTGTCCGCGTTGTTTCCGCCCAACTTCCTTCTAATTCCACCAAATCTGCGGACGTTGCGGATTGAATATCACACAAACCGCCGCCGCGAGCGTTCACGGTTCTAATCAACCCGAATCCTTTCAGCACCAATCCGCAAGTGAAACAATAAAACCTGCTCTCGAAATTGTGGTTCGGTCTAATTCCGCCCACACATCAAATATTGCGGACGTTGTGGCACCTCAATTTAATTCCGTAAAACCACATAACATTGTAATTTGTGCGATATTTTTAGATAAAACTTATTGTTCGTTTTCTTTTTATTCTAAGGATAGCGTATAATGTTTAAAAGTTTATTAATCCCTTTTATCATAAAGAAAAAGAAAGTTTGTTCCGAAATGTAATAAAACCTACGACGGATGCGAATGCTGAATTTCTGTTTGGATGACGGCGAGATTTTGGTGGAACAGCAGACGGTTGATGCACCGCCGACAATAATGTTCGAATCTCCACGTCAAACCAACGAAATTTTGGAAATTTCGATACGGGTTACTCGGAACAAAATAATCCAATCAACAAATTTACCAACCGCCGCCATTTAAACAGCCTCACAGAATTATTCTGTTTCGGCATCTAAAAGATCAGACTTTGCCAATAGTTTCTTTGATTTCAGGCGTTTCTCGGTATTGTTTTCCTGTTTTTGTTTATCGGGATTCGTCTTAGGTCCGATGGTATGATTACGGGTATATTCGGTTGATAATGCTAATAAAATCTCACGACCTTTACGAAAGGAAAAACTTTGGCAACAAGTCGGGAGGTTTAGGAATTATCGTTTGGCGATGTCGGCGTTATATTTATTTTATATATATTGGTAAGTATCAGTTAAATTCTTTCTTTAGCAATTTTTTGAATGCGAGTAATCTTCGCGTGAATTGCAGGACCGCATATCGGGACGAACTTTCACGATTGACGCAACACAACCATTTTTTGATCGGCAGAAGCGAGTCTTGCACACCTTCTGCTTGCCCGAAGACCGGTTTTTTTTTCACGTCATCTATTGCCTATTGGAAATTGCACCGCCGCAGGTTTTTTTTTGGCGTGAATCTCGGTCGACAAATGGGAATTTATGTCAACGGTTTGCGAGTTGAAGCGACTCACTTGCGTCCGGGGGGAAAAGGATATCGGATTCAAGTGGCGAAAACGGTTTAGAAGTGGAAGTTTCGGTTGATCCGCACATCACCGAAGAGATGACGTCAACAATATCAGCAACGACGTATTCCTTCGATCATTAAACCGTTGAATGTCTGAATGGGAATTATGGCGGAAGCTGAAGCCTCGCGTCCCTATTCCAAATTATCATATTTGTGCGTAGATTGTCGTGCGCAAAAACTCAAAAGAAAATCCGCAACCCGTTCCGAAATTATATCAGAGATCCGCATTTTGGGGCAAGCGGAATGGGCAGTGTGATTTGGCACGTTCGATCAATGATGCAGAGTTTTAGTGGCGATCAAGAACGCTTTTGCCGGAAGTCGCCGTTTCCGACAATTCCTCAAACGATTTTATGCGGAGATCGAGGTTGCGGCAAGTCTGCAACATCCCACATTCGTCAGTTACATTGGGAGGGAGGGGGGGGGGGGGGGGGGGGGGGGGGGGGGGGGGGGGGGGGGGGGGGAGGAGGGGGGAAAACACGCACGCACAAACGGGACGGTTTATCTCGTTTCCGAATTTGTCGGCGGAATGGACGCTTCCAAACCCGCCAAACTGCGTGGCGGACGGCTTCAATATATATGGCAGTGGGTCAAAATTGTAGAACAAACTCTGTCCCTGCACTCGATTTTTTGCACATACTTTGGTCGTTCATCGTGATATAAAGGAACAAAACATCCCCGTTGACCGGAAATTAACCCGATTATCGCTCGAAATTGACCGATTTCGGTCTGCCAAAGTTATAAACAGACGGGAATGAGCGGCGTAACGATGGTCGGCACGTGGCGGGAACGATTTGCCTATATATGCCGCGCCGAACAGTCCGCGATTTCAAGGAAGTTCGCCCGCCTTCGTGGACATTTAAATGCGATGGGAATGACGGCTATTCTTTTGCCTGACGGAGCACCACCTCTTAATATTTCACCGAGCGGCATTTCCGAAAACGGTCAAAGCCATCTTTGAAAAGCCACTCGTCCCGATCACACGCGAGAATCCAAGACCTTCCTCCTGCCATCCCTCGCCGCCGTTATCGAAAAATCTCTCGCTAAAGAGGTCGAACACCGCTGGCGAACCCGGCGAAATGGCGCGAAGCATTATTAACGGGCGAAACAAATTCATAAAATTCCAATCAAAATTAAACAAATATTTACCCAACATTAATTGACATCATCTTCATCCAATAAATATATAGGAATAATTAACAGAAATATTCTTGCTCATCGGGTAAATATCGTTATTCATCAGACAAATTTTTCGTGTTCATTATAGAAATAGTTGCCAAATATTTCTCTAATATTTGCCTCTCATCAAGAAATCTTTGCTTCTCATCAGAGAAATATTCAAAATATTTCTCTAATATTCGCGTTTCCATCAGACAAATATTCGGAAATATTTTTTGAAATATTCTCAAATATTAGACAAATATTCTTGAATATTAGCGAAATATTTCCGAATATTTGTTTTAATTTTTGTCTGAAAATCCAAAAATAAAAGCAGTTCAAATCGTTTATTTTAGGAGCTTTACCTATTATCAACCACGGATTTGAACTGCTTTAAATGATGAATTTTCGCTAAATATTATTCAGCAACATACGAAATGCTGAAACGGGGAAATCGTTCCATTGGCCGAAATTGACGGCACCACCCGTTGGTTGTCTGATGCGATACCAATATGATCGCTTGGACAGGAAAACGGCGCATCCATTTTGCCGTCGCCGTCATAAATCGCCCGCACCGGAATATCGCCCGTTGAACCGACCCGGAAACGCGTAGAAAGATGAATCTTCCGAACGCACACGACAATACCATTGAACCTGTTTATGGACGGAAAAATGCCGGATCGGCTTTGCCGTCGCCCGTCCAGTCACCGACTGCGGTTTTGATCGCCCGTCTGTCCGAATTGGCACCGCGAAAATTCCACGCCGAACTCATATTGATCCACCATTCCGCAACCGCCGGACGATAAATACGACATCGTCCAAAACCGATCACGCCTTCGCCTTTTGGGCTGAGAAAAAAAAATTTTGAATACATTCCGCTTGGTGTTGGTGCGATCCATTCCAACCTTGGAATTTTCCGTTGGCAATTAGGCTGGAAATGACGATGGCGGCTGTTTTCGGGAAATCCAAAACGGGTTTTTGGAAACCTTGCCCGATGCACCGAAAATAGCTACAATTTATGGAATTTTGGGCAAGCGGTTTGCCGAAAGGCGTGGCAACTTCTTGGCAGGAAGCGGGCGAAGTCGGCGAATTGATGGTGCAAAGTCCGAAGACGCGATTTATTTCGTTCACGGGTTCAAAAGCCGTCGGTTTGCACATCTACGAAGAAGCGGCGAAAACTCGTGAAGGTAAAAAATTGGATGAAGCGAGTCGTGGCGGAAATGGGCGAAAAGATCGATTGTTGTCGCCGATGACGCTAATTTGGATGAAGCGGCTAGTGGAGTCGTCGCGGCGGCTTTCGGTTTTCGGGGACAGAAATGTTCGGCGTGTTCGCGTTTAATCGTTGATGAAAAAGTCCACGATGAACTTTTTGGAAAAGGTCGTTGCTTTGACCGAAAAATTAAAACTCGGAAATCCTTTGGAAGGCGATACGAGTTTAACCGCTGTTATTAATCAAAAATCTTTCGATAAAGCAACAGGCTATTTTCAACAAGGAATTTCCGAAGGCGGCGAAGTCGTGGGCCGGCGGAAAGGCTTCCGATGAAGATGGTTTTTACATCGAACCGACCGTTATTGCTCACGTCAAGCCGAAAACGACTATCGAACAGGAGGAAATTTTTGCTCCGGTTTTGGCGGTCATTAAAGCCGATAATTACGAACACGCTTTGGAAATTGCCAACGATACTCAATACGGTTTGACAGGTGCGGTTTATTCCGAAGCGAAGAAAGGTTAGACCAAGCGAGACGGGATTTTCACGTCGGCAATCTTTATTTAAACGAAATGCACGGAGCATTGGTTGGCGTTCATCCATTCGGCGGTTTTAATATGTCGGGAACAGATTCCAAAGCCGGTGGACGCGAGTATCTTCTACAATTTATGCAAGGAAAATCCATTGCCGAGAAAGTGAAAAATCAACAAAAAAAACAGATGAACTAATGTAAAATTTTTAAGTTAGTTCATCTGTTTTAAAAAGATTTGCAGAAACAAAATTAAACAATTTCCCTGCTAATTGAATTATTTGTTCCAATAATTTCACGCTCGAATCACTTCCTACGAAATCAACCCCCAGTAGCATTTGAAAATGTATAACCTTTTGCATTTACGGTTAAAATATAAATACACCGACAGGTGTTTCGGGAAACTGAAAATACCCGAAAGGATTGGTAAAAGTTGTCCGAATTTCGTTTGTTTGAGTATTAAGTAATGAGACGCTTGCCCCCTTTTATCCCTTGATCAAATTTTAAACCATCACTCTGCCTTGAAAAGTTTCCGATGCGGGGGTTTGGGTGGTGCGACAGGAACGCCACAAGGTGAAACGCCATCGCCGTAATTGCTTGGTTGCCCATTGCTACATTCACCAATGACCAATCTGAAGCCGTATTGGTATCCGTCATTGATAATGCGTTTGGATAACCGTTGCGACGATAAACAATGCCTTGATTATTTGTCGCATCAGCTACATCGGGGGTAAACGCATAATTATCCCCACCATACGACATTGCATCAATTTCAGTTCCTAAGTTGTCAAAAAGTCGAACACGGTCAGTAGTATTCGATAAATTATTTGTCCAAATTCCGGAAGTTGTATTTGATGGAATTATTGAACAATATAATTCGACGAAATTAACACAACCGAAGGCTTTCATCTCTAATGACCAGAAAACAACCGCCGGTACGAGATTCCGATGCGGTGGTAATTTTTTAACCAAAATTTCCCCCAATTATCTGTAAATTGATAAAATTTTGAATATCAACATTACTGGTCAAATATTTGCAAAATAATCACATATTCGCCCAACGATCACCGCCCCAAGTCGGATCGTTTCCCATTTCACAATCAATCACGCCAATACCGTTGACGGCTAAGCCGAAAAAACAACAGCATAAATTAAGGGCATCAAAAAAAAATTTTATTTTTCAATTCATAATCACCTTTTGAATTTTTTTTAAATACACATCTCCAAAAATAAAAAATTTTGATTTTTGTTTTAAAGGGTTTAAATTGGGATTACCTCATTGAATTTTGTTTATTTAAAAAGCAATAAATTGTGGGTTAAGTTTAAGTTAATTACTTGGAAAAATTATTTTCAATGTTCTGACGGTGAAAAGAATGATATTTCTGAATTTTAATGTATTAGAAATAATCATTTTGACGGAGAAAATTTAAATGAAAAAAATTACTGTAAATTTTTTTTGATAATAGGAATAAAATGGCAAATTTTCTGCCTTAGCCAAAAAGCAACTACCAAAAAAACAATCTTGCAGTTAAACAATGAAAGGAAAAAAATCGAGCATAGCTTATAAAACGAAAACAAAAAAAAACCGTCGAACCGGCGAATCGGCAAGCGCGAACTTTTGGCAAAATTTGTAACCACGCATTACAAAGCGAAAAACCAAAAATAATTTTGGTATTCGGCGGGAATCAATGTTGGAAATGTTGCTGTGCAAAAAGAAAATTTTAAGGATTCGGAATGTCCGCCAACCAAGGGAGAAATTTTGACCAACTCCAAATGGCTCAAGCCAAAAGGTTTCAAAATGGCTTTGGCAACTAATGCTGTTGTTTCCAACAAAGGCAAAGGAGTTCGTGAACTTCCGAGCAAAGCCGAAAGAACCGAGATCGAAAATCTGGTGATGGCTGAAATGAAGTCGAACAATGTTCCGATCAAAAATACGGTGAACTTCGCTATCAAAATTTTTGACAAAAATTGATGTTGGTAATGACAAAAATCCCAAATTTTTGTCGGAACAATTGGAAATGAAACAGGTGCGAAAAAACGTTCTTTGTTGTTTTTTTTAGCTGAAAAAAATGCTGATGGAAAAATGATCTTGGACTTTAAAAGTTTCAAAAAAGATAGACGAAGCAGACGTGTGAGGGGGCGACATCAAAACCCTTGATGGCGGCCATATCACGAGCTTTTGATTGATATGTCGATTACGACGGCGATGGTCAGACGAAATTTTTACGATTTGGGGCAAGGTTTTGAAGGCACGAGTTTTAAACGCCTACAAACGTGCAGACGGGAAATGGTCTCAAGTTTTGGAAACTTCAAATTATCATTGCGGATTTTAAGTTTACAAGTCAGTAGCGTCGCCATAAGGCGATGCCTTTTTTGCAATTCAAAAGTTGACGCATCGGGTCACGCCGATGCTACTGACAATACATCCAATCTTAATTTTTCAGTATTGGAAATTCGATTTTTCCAATACTTTTTTTTTATGATTGTATGAAATTTTTATGTTGATAATTCTCTAAAAACTCAAGAAAACAAAGATTCATTGGTCAAAAGCGAGATTCTTTTGCCGACAAAGCGATGAGATTTCAGTTTGGAATTTTACTGAAAAAATCGGATTTAAATTAACACATCGTATGAATCCGGTGTTTTTTGGAAAAGGTTCTGGACTTTTGCCAAAGACACATCGGTTTGCTTTGGATAAAAATTGCGACCTATAATTTGATGAATGTTTTACAATATCGAAAACGTAGAAAATTTCCGACTTAAAAAAACCGCTTTTATTGGTTGCCCAAACTCGTTCATTTTTGATATGTATGTTGTCTCGAGCGTTATCTTTCGACAGACGAGGCGACCTGTCAAACTCTTTTTCCGGTGCGTGGGAAGTTCCCTTTTTTGACAATCCGATCGGTTGGTTCGTTAATCTGGTGATGGGTTGGTGGTCCCAAAGTATCCGCCGTTTTTTCGTGAAGCGAAGGAAGCGAAAAAACGGGAATTTGACAAATATTCCTTGCGGCGTTTGATTCAAATTTGTGCGGAAGGCGAGGCTCATCTGATCGGTTTTCATCCTGAAGGCAAGCGTAAATTGAATCCGAATCCTTTCGAATTTGAAAGAGTTCAAACCCGGCATCGGGAAAAAAATTATGGATGCTCAACCGCAAGTTATTCCTGTATTTATCGCAGGTTTGGGAAATGAACTGCCGAAACAAATTGGGGAATTGGACAGGCGGCGAGAAAATACGCATTTGGGTTTTGCGAAGAGATCGAACTTTCAAAATTTTACGAACAACGAAACGCTGTTCGCACACACAAACAAATCGCCGATTTTCTAATGGAAAAGATCGGCGAACTTGGCGAAAAAGAAAAGAATTTATGCAAAACTAATCGGGAGTTTTGGATTCAACTTTATCAATATGTTCTTCTAAATTATTCGGTTGAGTCGAGCGATTGATGGCTTCATCTTCGACTTCGCCACCAATGCCGATGGGATTTCCGACGGATTTTGATAAAGTTTTGGGGAGTTACCATTTCGTCATCTTTTCGGGAAAAATTATATTTTGCATTGATTTAGTTGGTGGCGTTTAACCCGGCTAATCAACCCTCGAATGATAAATGGAGATCAAAGATTTGATCATTGATCACGAATAACAGTCAATTCCCCCCAATGTCAAATCGCATTCATTTAATTGATCGTCAGCCAAGATCGCATCAATGATTTTGGTAACGATAAAACGTAATTTCCGGTGTCGGCTCGCTCAACGAACGTGCGGCGGCTTCGAACTATCGGCAATCATCATAATTGCAGCTTCACGAATTGCGGTTTCGGTCCGGGATAGCGAAAATCATTTTCGACGATTTCTTTCACCTTTTCCGGCTTCTTCTTTGGCTCGTGTCAGAAAATAATGTAGAGTTCGTGTGCCGGGGATGTTGCGGAATAAAATCAACAATTCTCGCGGGCAATCCCATATCTTTTGCCAGTTTAGTTCCGTAATAACGTGGCTGAAAATTTATTTTCGCCGATTGTGCGGGTTTTAATTTATCGTGCGGATTCGTTCCGCGATGGTTTTCGACGAAATGTTCCGGTGGCGGCGGTTTTTTGCCAATGTCGTGATATAAAGCTCCGATTCGTGCCAGCAAACCGTTTGCACCGACCTTGCGACAGGCTTCTCGGCAAGTTGTCCGACAGCGTGAGAATGTTGATTCGTTCCCGGTGCTCTTAATGCAAGTTGTCCCAAAACAGGTAATCGGCGTTGGATAATTCTAAAAAGTTTAACATCGGTTAAAATTCCGAAAATCGTTTCACACAAAGGCAAAAACATTGCAGTTTTCAGCGGCTGTAATAAGTCCGCTAATCATTCCACAACTCACGGCTAACAAAATCGTATTCAAAATAAGAGGTTGTTGTGTGTAACCGATCAATGCAACGGCGGTTAAAGCTGACGCTCCGCCAACCAAAACTCCGGCAGTAGTAACTGATTGCTGGAACGATAGCGTCCGATTCCATAAACTGCAACTGCCGAAGAAATCGCCGCATAAATCGTAAATTCCAAACTTTTTCGGAGCGAGAAATCCGGCAAAGAATGAACTGAAAAGTCCCCTAAATATTGCGGTTCGACGATCAGCCAATAAAGCCTTAACAAGGCTGAAAAAGCAAAAGGTATTGCCAAAGACCATAAAGTCGGATCATTAAAGAGGTGCTTTACTGTTTTCTGCGGCGGTAAAATTCTGCGACTCGGAAAAAAAACAGACATCAAAAGAGTTTGGATCACGATTATAAAACCGAACAAGACAAATGTTTTTTCCCTTTGGAAAGAGTCAAACGCGGAAAAATAAACCCCGGTGTTGGATAAATTTCCAAGCGATCCAAAAAAAGTGCGAAATTAACGCCAATAAACCGAAAAAATCTTTTAAAAAAAAAAAATGTCTCGAGATTTAGAGTAATTTGCGGATTGCCGTGATTTTGATAACTCGTTTTCAGCGATGCTGTCACCTTCTCGAACGACAGTTTCACCACGTTTTCAGAGATATTTTTATCGGATCAATATTTTGGTAAATTTTTTCTTCACCTGTAAATTGTCGCGGCACTGTCAG
>NW_026506679.1:0-20260 GCF_026875155.1 Cherax quadricarinatus
GGGGTGGGACCCCCCCCTCGATTACGTGATAGCTCCCGTGGGACACAGTCGCCCACAAGAAAACAGAACCGGCAGAATAAGAAAAAGAGCGAAATTACAGTATTAGAAAAATAAAAACTTGAACTAGCACATAATATTTACATCCTTTTAACAACATAAGTAAATAAAAAATAAAAGTCATCATTTACGTTTTACTTTATCGAAAATATAAGCATAAAAAATTTTTGAAAAGGTAAAAAATTTAATAATAATAAAAATCATTGCAACCCATTCTGGGTTTCAACCCCCCCCCCCCCCCAACACGCAGACTGTCGCATGGGGATTTGGGCATTAATGTCTTTCACATTACGATTACTGGGTTACATTACTAACAATATAAATAAAAAAAAATAAAGGGTCACTCTGGGCCCAAGCACTTCAAAAATTTAACGGTCGTACCTAAATACCCCCAGTATGGGGCAGTACACAGATCGTATCTCGCATACTCGGGGTTTTTGTACTTCATGTAGAACGATAGGTGATGAACGGGGCATTTTTGAGGCTCGTTCATATAGAGGGGACTGCTTTCCCCACTTTAAAGGGTTGTGGAAGGGAGCAGTATGAACATCTGAGTATGAAACAGTTTAAAGGGTGTGTAGTGAGGGGGGGGGGTTCGCGGCAACATTTTCCCGCCAAGCGTAACACGCCCCCCAAATTTCTACCCCCTCAACACCCCTTTTTATGTCCCTTAGCACAACAAAAATGTAATTATAAAAAAAATAAAAGACAGGGGTTTTTTTAAAGTTAATAGGGGCTGGAGGGTAAAGTTTTTATAAAATTTGAAAAAGCAATAAAAAAAGGTTTTTGGGGCAAAAAATTACTTTTTTAAATGTAACTGATAATTATTAAGGAGTGAAGAGCGCACAATTTCATTAATGACCATTATGTTTTATAAAAATAAAAAAGGGTTTGGACTGAGGGCCCACCCTCAGATCCTACATTTTTTACTTTTCATGTTTTTAAAAAAATGAGTGGATTGTGGTCAAAAAAAAACGTTAATTTTAAATGGGGAAGTCCCCCAAATACACGTAAAAATGTTCAAGGGGCACCACAAGAGCTAGAGCCTTTTTCTCAAGGGGTTGGCAAAATTTTTCTGGTGCGTTTAAAGCTAGATAAATATAACATAAATGGATGGAGAATGTCATGGGATTTGACTTTTTGGAGGCACAGCACCCACGCATAGCCACTCGCATTATTGAAAACAGAAGGGAGATTGAAATTGGGACTTTTAAACACAGGACGGGATAGCAAGTGCTTAAAACCTTTTGAACAGTCGAAAAATTCTCTACCCAGTTAAAACTAACTTTTGCTACTAGAAGCTCAAAAAGGGGAGCTGCAATCTGAGAAAAGTTTGGACAGAACCGCGAAAATACCCCCTGCCATACCCGGGAAATTTCCGTACTCCCTTCCTATCCGTGGCACGGGAAATTTTAAAAAAATTGCACAACCTTAGCCCAATAGGAGAACCTCACCTTGGCCGATACAAAAGCCTAATAGGAAAATTTTTGGCTTGCCCAAAAAACTACTTTTGCAAATTTAAAACAGTGAAGTTGTAGTGCCCCATCCTCAAACAAGGCTCTAAAATCAAGTGCTTTCCCACTCTCACTGTACACCACAATCGTAAAGGGTAGGCTCACTCCTTCAAAGTTGGGGGGTCAATCGTTCATTTACTTGAATGAAGAAGCCGCTTAATACCCCGAAGGGGGTGACGAGGTTGTTAAACATCCATTTTGAACAGTAAAAGAGATTTTTCTTGACACTTTCAGTAAGCGGGACTTGATAATACCTCGTAAGAGTTAAAACGGTGAAAAAACGGGGCTCCTGACACACGCAAAAAGGGTCGTCAATGCGAGGTAGAGGAAACCTCAGGAAAGGGGAGATTTCACCTTTCCTTTAAAGTGCCATCCTAAATAAGCGGGTTTAAGGCACAAAAATCAAAACCCTTTCCCAAAATTCCTAGCCGGGAAAACCCCTTCCTAATGTTTTGCTTTTTTGGGGGCTCCCTTTTTGGGAATTCTTTTTCTTGTCATCAAACGTCATGCCCCCTAAGTAAAAATTTTTAAAAACCACTGAAAAATTCGGGGAAAGAAAAAAGCATGTTTTTAAATCACCAGCTTTATCAATCCAGGTTTCAAGAAAATCGTCTATGATTGTAGAGTCACTGAATTTTCTAAACAACCTCTATACCCCTAAGATGTCAGGGGGGACTGACTTTTTCTTCCTCTGTCCGGGAAAAAAGAAGTAGTGGTAGAGGACTAGCGTAGTATGCCTTAAGCTGGTTTAAAATTGTACACTGATTAGATTTAAACCATACCCCCCCCGGGATTTTAACCCGCGGTCATAGAGTCTCAAAACTCCCGCCCCCGGTTACCACTAAACCCCTAGCCCCAATAAATTTCCAACAGGAATTTTACACCATAGGAAAGTTAGCACAGGCACCTCTGTGCCACAAATCAAGTTTTACAGACGAATCCCAGTAGCTTGGGCCCAAAAACTTGCATTTGTGGTCACGAGGGGCCTGTCTAATTTCCTAGGTGTAGAAAAAAATACCTAGTTGGGTGAATCTTATTGGGCTACTGGTCTAGTGGCTAAAGCACGGGGTGGAGTTTTGAGACCTATGACCCCCGGGGGTTCAATCCCGGCCGGGGTATGGTTTTTTTTGCAATCGGTCATTACATTTTTTGAGTCATGATTAATTTCTTTTCCAAGGGGTTCTACCAAAAATTTCGTCGCTAAACTTTTCACTTTTCCCGGGGGGCCATCAACCGGCTTGTAGAGCTGACCTGGTTTAAATTTTTCCCACCATCCCCCTTTTCTCCTGCTTTTAAAAAAGAAACAGCACGCTTTTCATAATGTTGCTTCATTCTACTTGGGGTGAAAAATAGGTTTTTCGAAGCTAGCTCTCTAGCGGCTTTCAAATGTTTGCTGCATTAATGAAGGTAATACTCAATGATGGATTTGATTTTCCTGTCCACATGTCTTTCAACACTGCGAAGGGCCACGCACTTGGGTCCGAAAATTAATTTTCAAATGGACAAATCCGAGACTTTCTTTTTCACCCTTTCCATAGCGAAAAAGAAAAAAGGTATACCCTATCCCATCTCTAGGAAATGTTTCCAAAAAAACTCTCAACATGGACTTTAGTGTCGGGTGAAACTCCTAGACACCTTTTGACTTGTGGATGATAACTGGTTGAAAGTACAGACTTTATTCCTAGGGGGAAAATGCTTCTCGAAAGATCTTAGAAGTGAAGTTAGATCCCTGATCTGATTGTAATCTCTTACGTGGCAATCCAACCTGGGAGAAAAATTTCATCAGCGCTCCCACATAGCACTAAGCAATAATTTTTCTCATAGGAATAGCTTCGGGATAGCGTGTTGCAGCGTCCCCCATAAATAGTAAATAAGTATTGGTTTTCCTAGTTTTGGTTCTAGTGCAAAGGAACAAAAACTACAATCAATAAATAAGACGTGAGAATGGTTCACCACCCACGGTGATAGGAATGAGAGGCGCAAGTGGAGGTGAGTGCGCTGGCTTGCCTGATCCTTGACACACGTGGCAACGTCGCACATGATCAGCTTACAGTTTCCTTCATCTTTGGCCAAGTAAAATGTTTTTGCAAGATTACCGAGTGTCCCCTTCTTGACACCCAAATGTCCTCCTATGGGAACTATTGTGAGCAAAATCATGGACTTTGTTTTCACGAAAATTAACTGGTAATCACTAAACGAGATCTTACTGTGGTGGAAAACACTATCAGCTGACACTTACATGTATTTTTCTCTCAATCAGTACACCGTTACTATAATAGTAACAATTATCGAGATCCTTTTGCTTTCACTCCTCAGTAACTGCTATATCACTGTCTTTCCAGTGACTGATCACAAACTGATCCTTGGAATTTAAATCATCATGAGTACGAAAATTTAACCGTCGATTGTTGTCCTACTAGTTGAGGACCTGTGGGATTCAGTGTTAATGATCCTGGCGCAGAGTGTCACTAAACAACATATTCTACCCCAAATCATAGTCATCACACTAACATCAACAGGAGACAAGGAAGTTTGTTGAATCTTTGAACATAGCTCTAGTAATTGCGCTGAGAGGAAATAAAATAGGCTTTCTCTCAACAAGCTTCAATGTCATAATTATCAATCAGTGTTATTACAATCACAAGTGGTCTTTACAGTATACCACATGAAGGAATATCGTTCCCTTTCAACAAAGTTCCACTGACCTGATGGAATACACCACTGACAAAAGACCAACTGAAAAATAACCAGTATACATAGCTTAAATTTCGCTGCCTACCACGGTGGAGTGCGGTTGTTCACGGCACCCTCTCTGATTTTCCAGGCGAGTCTGCCACGTTTCGTCACATCATACCTTAGTAAGTGAGGACGTGCGCTGCTGCTGCCCTGTCGTTATTAGTGGGCAGTATATTTTCACAGCATGGCGCAAGCAAGCCGGAGACGCATAAACACAGTCTGTGATGAGCTTATCCGTGGGGGCTTTGCCAGAACTTCTATTGACCTGAAACTACCTGCAATCATACGAGATAACATATGTATTGCTGACGAGGAGAAATATGGAGTAGCTTTGAATGGCAACGACGAGGATCTTTGTCAAGTTTAATTTTGGCAAGTGTGTATAGCGGTGGTTAGACAAGTAACATGAGGTTAACTTTGACGTTAACTCCGCTGTGAGCCCGTGCGACTTCACGAGTTCCTCGCCATTACACAAGGGTTAAGATTCGAAATGTGAGCCATTCGAGCGATAGATTTCTGACATCCTGTCTTGCGATGGGCAAATATGGTACAGTACATATGCCACTGTGGGAAGTGGGCCACTGGGCCATACGCCAGGGAAACTAGAAGGAACGTATTCTGTGAAGATGACTTACGTTACCCTCTATTCCGTCGTAACGTATGCTGCCAGAATTTCGTACCCAGGTGTTTGTGACATACGCTGGGCAACGCCTGGACGCTGTCGGTTATGTGGGTCATATGACACCTAGCGGCTGTGTGTGGAAGGATGCGTTGCAACATTGAACAAAGGCAACGACCTACAGCAATAGGAGAAGAGTGAGGAATGTGGCCTTAAAATGTTTTTTGGGGGGAAAAACTCTGGCCTACACAAAGGTGGTTCCTGGAGGAGGAGGAGTCGAGAGAGCGGAAGGAAATGGCGTCAGCAGGTGTGACGAGGGGGGGGACCACCCCTTCATTGAACTCAGCTCAGGTGGTGAAGAGGTCACCCCGACTGCGATGCTAGCGATGTTGGAAGACTCATTAGCCATGCTTTAAATGTGTTATGGCTGACAAGAGTATAGGTAAGGTTGGAGTCCAGATCTAGTTCTTGGGTACTGTTGTGGATTCCGGGCGTGGAACAGGATCAGAAGGTCTGCGCAGTGTGATAAGAACAATTTGATGCAAACTGGTTGAGGTTGGAGGTCCACCGGGACATGTACAGACGAAACCTGATGCAAGCAGAGGGAGCATCACGGAATCGCCGCTGCTGCGCATCTTGACTTCCGAGACCTGATCACGCCTGCTCAGCGCACTGGCAAAAAGTCTGGGCGAAGTTACGCAGAGAGGACACAGCGCCCTAAGGGCAAGGAGTATGGTTTCGAGCGGTTACTAAAGGGGGGAGAGGACCGAGGTGTCACGAAACGATCTGGAGCAAGACAGTACCAGGTCAAGAAGGAAAAACCACTCTGTCAGCTTCAAGAAGGAGAGCCATGACATTGAACATTAATGATTGAGGATCAGAGAGAAATGTGTATGGTTTAGTGAATATTTGGTGTGTAAATATGTTGGACGTGGTGTATCGGCTCGGAACACAACTACAGACCTAGGTTATGAGTTGAAAGGTAAATGGTATAATGTGTAATGTGGAGCATGCGATAAGTGAAAGAGGAGGAGTTGCCCATCCTGTAAAGGGAAACTTACCCGTTCGGTAAGTGAGGCATTGTGAGGTGGAGGGATGGGTGATTCGTGTAGATGGGTGGTGGGGTAGGTACGATGATTAGGTGTGTGTGTAGGTCCAGCAGAGAGATAGTGCGTATTAAGAATAAATTTGGTGAAGGTTGTCTTAGTACTATTCTTTGCTGTTCTTTGCCGGGTGTAGCTAGTAATTGGTGTGATTGAATTGTATGATAAGGCGTAAGGATTTGGAACCTAGAAGGGCAGGGTATTGTTGGGGATTTTGGGGAATAATTAAATGGAGTGGGGTTAAATGGACGTTTGGAAGGTGGCGGGGTTGTAGAACATACTTTTGTTAGACGGTGGCTAATGCGGCCAGACGTATCAATTGTATGTGCCTCGAACAGTAATAGTGAAGCAGAGTGCGTGTGGTGGACGCGGGTTTTTCGGATCACAGAGAGTAATGGTGGACCTAGAATGGGGAGGGATTCCTAGAAGGGGGTCAAGGTTATTGGAAGTTAAATGTGAAACCTTGTTTGCAGGGTGAGGAATGTCGTCAGTTCCATTTGCGCAATTGTGGGAACGGTTGTGTGGATGAGCACCGGGGAATGAACTGGTAAATTGGTGGGATTCGGTTGGCTAAAAATCCGTATCAGAGAATATTATATTTGTCGTGGGAGTGAAGATACTCGGTTTAAAGTATGGGTTTCAAAGATATCTTGGAAGGCAGCTGTGTGACAGTTAAGAGAGGAGGACAACTATCCAGTTCAGACATTGAGGTTTTAAAGGAGAGTATTTGGGTATTGCAAAACGAGCGTTTGATGTGTGCGAAATTATGGGAGGATTGGAAGAAGTGCTATGGGGTGCCCGCCGTCCCGCTTGCGTTTTAAGAGGAGAGGTACGATGGAGATGATGGGTTAAACGTACATGTAGTGATGAAGGGTAGAGATCGGGTTCAAGCAATGGTAACGAGCATAGGAAATGAGTGATAATAAGGACATCTTGGTTTAAGTCATATACTCAAATGCGTGGGCTTCCGTTAGGTGGCATAGGGAGGAAATGGATAGTAAGTAGCAGTGTTGAGCTTTACGGTCAAGATCGGGTGACATAAGGTGGGCCGATTACTGAGTGTGAGATTTGCAGGCTTGACAGGAGTGAGCTTGGTAAAAGCGCCGGGTAGAGACGGACAGCCAAATGATTTATTTCTACGTAAAGCTTGGGGGGGTTTCCTGAGGTCTTTTTTAGTATGGCTGTTTAAAGACATACTTATATACAGGCGGCGAGGTAAGTGGTAGACAGCAATGGACGGCCGTTGTGTGGTTGGTTACCGAAAGGGTAAGCATCAACGTAATGGATTAACGGGCACTTTTCGCTTATGTATGGAGATTAAATAATGTTGTTTGCGAGAAGATTAGGGAACAGAAATCAGAGGGTAATAGGCAAGGTAATTGATATGGGGCCCAAATAAGGGGTGCCAGAAGGTCGATGTATTAAGGGCATGGCATGATTCGGAAGTTATAGAAGAACAGGGGTGAGTTGGGTGGATGGAGGTTGTATAGGCGTTAGATTGAAGCTTGCTTATGATAGTGTAGAAAGGAAGGGTAAGGAGGTTTTGCGTTGGCAAGGTTGGGGAAGAAATAAAATCATGCAAAAATTACGTATCAGGGGCGTCGATGAGGGTTGCAGTTAATGGAGGCTCGAGTTAAAATACAGATGCGACGGTGACTGCGCCAAGGCTGCCCACACACAAATATTGTTTGCGTGTATACATGTTTCCATATTATAGGGCCATTTTCGGAGGTGTGGTGCGGGAGGTGGGGAGGACTAGACCGGGGGGATGGGGGCTTTGGTATCGTAGGTTATGTGGATGACACGAACTGTTTTGGTGAGAGGTAATGGGATTTGCTTAGGGTGGGTAAGGTGGAGGATGTGCTTTTGGGGAGCTACAGGTATGAAAATTAATGTGAAAGACTCTAGTTTCTAGACTTAAGGGATAGTACAAATGGGGAGAGTGGTAGGGGTGGATGGAAGGTGGTGATCACTAAAGATACGTGGGATAATTTATCTCTGAGAAATACATCGGTGGCTCAAGAGGTGAATTCTGTGAGAATAGTGGATGGAGTATTGAAAGACTTGTTGGTTTGAGGCATCGCAACTCAACGCTGCATCAAAGAGTAATAGGTACGAATGGTCTATTGTACAGCAAGAAATGGCATGTCGTTTTATGTTCAAGACCCGCTGATGAGAGACGTGAAGGTGAAACGTTTACAACATGGGGTTTTTTTTTAGGTTATATTGGGATCGGGCTGGCGAAAGGTTAAGTAGAGCGTGGTTAACACTTCCCGGTCATCGAGGAGGGCTGGACTTTTTACCTCTGAAAAAAGGATGATGACCGTGTACCTAAAACGAAGTATACAAGGTGAGGGGTGCGGTGAGGGGGGTGGACCTTGTGCGAGTACGTAAGGATATGCAACGGTGGTGGGGGGAAGGGATTTATAGTTGGTTGAGGCCATGTTGATGTTATTAATTACAGTGAGGGATCCGTCGTGTGTTAAATTGCCGGTCCTCGAAGAGTGGAAGTAGTCATGGTGGCTGCTGTATGAAGGGGCATACCCTATGTATGCGTGGAACGAAATATGGACGGCGTCTAAAACAATTACGTGTAAAAAACATGGTGTTCGGGAGGTAATGTTTAGATTTTGAACATGGGATTTTTCCGTCTGGGGTTGCCTATCAATAGGAGGATAAGGGAGGGAGGGGAATGTAAGGCGGTGGAAGCATGGAGACAAATTGCCTGCTAATATTTTTGATGGTGCGGTCTGTCTAGGAAAGGTGTTTCAGGTTAGATGGTGGGGGAGGATTGCAGTGTTCGGGCTTTAAGTTTGGATATAGGTTGGGGTGAGTAAAATGTGGGAGAATGCAGTGCGTATTTGGTCACGCGGAATTTTATATATACGTCCATGGGCCAAGAGGGAGGGTGGGCGTGATGAGAGATAAAGTGTTAGCTGCGACAATTTAACATGACGCTCAGTGTCGTAATAGGGAAATTTAAGGAGAGTTTGGAGACTTTAGCTTATTACTGAGGGCAAATCGGAGTTTTAGATGAGGATTTAAGGATATACGTGCAATGTACGGGGGCTGCGCTGGCTGGCTTCCCGAGAGGACAGTGTTAAAGGGTTTACTGTGGAAGATAATGAATAAATTACCTGATACATAATTGCCTTGACTGTATGATGAGCGGGTTTGAGTGTTGTGAACGATACCATTCTCTTCAATTTAATTATTAATTATGCTATAGACAACGGACGACAGACGTCGTAATGAATGGTATATGTAATATCTGCAACGAAATTAATTGTTATGAGTGTAATGAAATGGGTGGACGCTAAAATATGGTGCACGTTGTGGTGAATGCCGAAATATAAATATACACATGAAGTATAGCGTGTGTAGGAAGCTTCATAATTATCGACGTGTGAAGGTCCGATGCACTGTTATTTTTTGTGCTAACAGACTTTACATCTTAGTAGTGGTATAATGATATGGGCGAAATATTTTTAGAAAAGCTTGACTTATCCTGTTTACTTAAACATATTTTTTTTCATGGGAGCTCTATAGATGCCCATAGGTTTAGGTTACAACCATTGAAATTGATAAAATTATAGGGTAATTGATGGATTGGACATATGATTAGGTTTTGTAGTTTCACTGGTTTTGTGTTGTAAAGTGTATGCAACATATTATATCTTTATAACCTTCCTCGATAAGGTGATATGTTTGGGGTGTTTAGTAATATACGTTGTACAGAATCATTGTAGATTATTTTATATATATCAATACATGAGTGAAACTGAACTTAATCATGTTGTTCAATATGGAAAAATGAAATATTTCATACAATAACAAGTTACATATAAAAGATTGTTACGTGTCCGAGGTGGCTTGAATGCACGAAGGGAGGGGGTAGGTTTTTCATAATGTAAGGTGTACATTCGTGGCGGATGTTACAATCATGAATGAAGATGTACATGCCAATGAGTCTTTAGGTTTGATTAGTGTTCCAGACATAATTCATTACTTCAAGGATTGGAATGTGGTCATTGTTTTACTGTACAGATTTGTCTTTTCAGAGTAATATGTAAATGGAAAGGTACATGTAATATGCAGAATTTTTTCATCACTCTGTTATCCACACTATGTAAATTGTCGTTTAATTTTTATGTGACTATGTATGTCTTTTCATAAAAATAAAAAAAAAAATAGCTTGTCTTCAATAATAAACTTTGTGAAGAGGTACTTTTATAACAGCCCCTCCAAGGTCTTCTAACAATACAACTATCTTGCAATAGGTTCATTAGTAAATGTGTCAGTACAACTTCTCTTAATAACGTGAGATAACTGCCAGTGTCTCTGAAAGTAACTTATTTCCAGTTAGATGTGATTCGTCAAATCCCTCTTTACCTCTTGAAAATTAAGACCCATTGCTGAACGAATCTTTTCGTCAGATACCTTTCTGACGCTAGTCCATCTATCCTGAGTAACAAATATCTAAAACAGTAAGGTTCAGAAGTATTGCTATGGATTTTGGTGCCTTATTGCTCGAAGATGGATTCGACTTGAGTGGAGCGCCAGCCGCACGACACTCGTCGTATATCTTTCTAACTTATAGCAATACTCTCTAGCATGTCCTTTTTCTGTTACAATAGGGTAACATTTATACTTTCTTCTTCTCTAAATCAGATTTCTGTCTAGTCAACAGAGACAGATTCAGGATTGTGAGTTTTCCTGTAAAGGTATGAGAATTAAAACAGTAGCAGGTACATCAAGCCGGCAAGAGCACTGATTTAAGGTTGCCAACTTATAGGAAAATCTTATTTACCTTCTTTCTTTAAGTTTTAGTTCGTACAAGTTTGTGAGAAATCTCGTAATTGTCTGCAAATGCAGCAGTTTCAGAATATCCGAGGTAGTATGATCGATCAGATATTCCTTTAATGTCAGCAGACATACAGTTGTATAAACTCTTCATGTAGTAACAACTGAACAAGGCTGTCGTAGTTGTTTACATTAGCAGCTCTACACCACCTCTTTCAAATGCAACTTTTTTCTCACGAGCAAACTCTCCACAAGTTTAATCTTGTCGTCGTTTGTAACGTACGAAATGCTCCTTGATAACTTACACTGCAACAAGTTAAATGTCCTCTAGAATATTTTTGTTTGACAACGTCATAACTAAGTACTTGCAACTGTAAAGCAGCAGTACAAGTTTTGGAGCTCTTCCCCCTGTCAACGCTGGTGTGCAACAAGTGCCCAGTGCTTCGTGGCCAGTTCATAGCCCGTGCCTGGTTCTCAAACACATCCAAATAGGTTGTCTAAGCCACTTTCAAAAAACTTAGGAACCATGGATCGCTTTCTGCACATTTAATGTGTCACCTGTGATCTATCAGTCTGTTGTCTTCCCAACGAACCTTTCTCTTTGGAAATTCGTCCAATTTTCCTCTGTGCCTCTATTTGGCATCTGCAACATAATGAGGCGTTCCAACCTCTCAAACTGTACCTGAGAGATAGGACCAGTAGGTAATGGAGGAGTAGGGAATCTAACGTGGTCTGGACGGTCCTTAGGTCGGACACTTCGTCCAGCCGTCTCTAGAGAGTCTAGATGGAGATACGGCGATTGACCGAGGAAAACAAGAGGATTCGTAGTAGTCCTCCTTTTTCGAGTCCTCAGGTCAAGAAGGGATCGTGGTCAGTGGCTGGACAGCAGGGGACGACGAAGTTGACGATCAAGAAGACGAATGGAAAGCCAGAAACGATGAAGAAGAAAGAGACTGCTGTGGAAACTCCGGTGGAAACCTGCAACGCATTCTCGGTGCTACCCGACGAATGTGAGTCTACTACTGGGATCGTCACGACGAACGACAACAAGGAAGGTAAGAATATTGTTGTTGTTGGGGATAGCCAGGTTAGATACATGGATAGGGCATTCTGCTTGAAGGACAGGAGTAGGGGGACAAAGGGTATGCTTTCCTGGGGCTGGGATGGAGGACATTGTTAGCCGGCTTGACAACATCATGAACGGTAATGGGATCAATCCTATTATTTGCCTCAATGCTGGAGGCAATGATGTAGGCAAGCGTAGAAGTGAGGATTTAGTTAGAAAGTTCAGGACAGTTATAGACATGATTAGGAAGAAGGGGGGGCGCCTGTTATATGTGGCATTTTGCCAAGAAGAGGTGTTGGTAATGAATGGTTGTCCAGAGCAATTGGTATTAATTGTTGGCTGGATAAACACTGTAAGGATAATGCAGTACCATTCACTGACAACTGGGACAACTTCTATGGCCGAATGACATGTATGCCAGGGATGGGGTTCACTTATCCAGGGCAGGTGTGGGTTTTCTTGCTAACTCAGTTGAGGGGGTTGTTAGGACTTTAAACTAGGATTAGTTAGAGGTATGGGTTTAGAAATGATTAATAATGAGTATGGATACATTGACTTATGCTCTGATATTAAGAATCTTAATAGTAACTGTCATGGAGTAACTCTGGGTAATGATAATTTCAGAAATTGTGTAAAAACAAAGATAAATAGGAAAAATGTGCAGAAGAAAAAACATATGATGGTATTTTATGCTAACAGTCGAAGTGCAAGAAATAAAATTAATGAACTACGTTTGGTAGCATGTGCTGGGAACTTTGATATCATTGCATTAACTGAAACGTGGTATGATTTAAAGAGTCGGGATATGACTGCTGAGTGTAATATTCAGGGATTTAAGTTGTTCAATGTGGATAGATGTAATGGGAAGGGGGGAGGAGTTGCATTGTATGTTCGAGAAAATATTAATTGTTGCATAAAAACAGGTATAAAAATAGATGGAGCAGTAACAGAGTCTGTTTGGGTAGAGTTCGTGGAGGGTCAAGAAAAACTAATTCTAGGTGTAATATACCGACCTCCAGGCTTGGATCACGATAGAGGGAGACTTCTTTGGGACGAAATTGTTAGGGCTTCTGGACACAGTAACATAGTCATAGTAGGGGACTTTAACTTTAGCCAAATTGACTGGAATTCTTTGACAGGTAATCTAGAGTCCAGTGACTTCATGGAAACAGTTCAGGACTGTTTTCTGAAACAGAGTGTAACTGAGCCTACCAGGGGTAATAATTTGCTAGACCTAGTCTTGTCAAATAAGGAAACACTCGTGAATAATCTGGAGATCACTGAAGAGCTTGGCGCAAGTGTTCACAAATCCATCACCTTTAGCATTAATTGGGAATGTAAGAATAATGATAATACAGTAAAAATCCCTGATTTTCGTTCTGCCGATTATAATGGACTTAGGGAACATCTGTCTAATCTTGATTGGGGTTATCTAGCTAATGATTTTATTGACGATAATCATACTTATGAATATGAAGGGATCTGCTTTTATGATTGTTTTCTTAATAATGTACACAGTGCCCAGAGTATATACATTCCCCAGAGAGAAATTAGGTCTAATAATAACGATCCCAAATGGGTTAACAGGAGGCTAAAGCATCTATTAGGGGAGAAAAGGGGAATTTATAGGCGCATCAGAAGAGGAGAGGTTAACCTTACTGACTAATATGTTCAGCTTAAAAGAGAAGTAAAAAAGGCGATTAGAAAGGCTAAACGTGACTATGAAATTAGAGTTGCTAATGAATCAAAGACTAATCCAAAGGGGTTCTTTCAAGTGTATAGGACGAAGGTGAAGGAAAAAGTAGGACCTCTGAAATCTGGGAATGGACAGCTGACGGATAATGAACTGGAAATGTGTTCCTTATTTAATGACTATTTTTTGTCAGTTTTTACACAGGAAGATGTAAATGAGATTCCAGTAATTAACAATTATTTAGTTCCTGATGAATTTAAGTTAACTAATATTACTGTCACGAGGGACATAGTTATTAAACAGATAGACAAACTGAAACAAAATAAGTCCCCGGGACCCGATGAGTTGTTTTCAAGGGTACTTAAGGAATGCAAGATGGAGCTTAGTCAGCCATTAACGAGTGTATTCAATGCGTCCATCCTTACCAGTGTTGTGCCAGAGTTGTGGAAGATGGCTAATGTGGTTCCTATATTCAAATCAGGGGATAAGTTCACTCCTTCAAATTACCGTCCAATAAGCCTGACATCTATAGCGGGCAAGTTATTAGAATCAATTATAGCTGACATTATCAGAAGTCACCTTGAAGAGCATAACTTGATAAATGAATCTCAGCATGGATTCACGAGAGGTCGTTCCTGCCTGACAAACTTATTGACGTTCTTCAATAGAACATTTGAGGCAGTTGACAGTGATAAGGAATATGATATTGTTTATTTGGATTTTAGTAAAGCCTTCGACAGAGTACCTCACAAGAGACTCTTAAGAAAAGTGGCAGCTCATGGTATAGGAGGTAAAGTTCTAGCATGGATTGAGGCATGGCTTACTAATAGAAAGCAGAGAGTTACAATTAATGGAGTGAAATCTGAGTGGGGATTAGTCACTAGTGGCGTTCCACAGGGATCAGTTTTGGGCCCTCTCCTGTTCATAATTTACATTAATGACCTTGATGAAGGGATTACTAGTGACATGAGTAAGTTTGCTGATGATACAAAGATAGGCCGTATAATTCACTCTGAGGAGGATATCAATGAACTCCAGGACGATTTGAACAAATTAATGTCTTGGTCTGAAAAATGGCAGATGAAGTTTAATGTGGATAAGTGTAAGGTACTTGCCCTTGGTAATGAAAATAACCCTCAAAGCTATAATCTAGGTGAAGTAGAGCTTGGTCATACTGAATGTGAAAAAGACTTGGGAGTCATGGTAAGCAGAAATCTAAAGCCAAGATAGCAGTGCCTTAGTGTGCGCAACAAGGCCAACAGATTACTTGGATTTATCTCAAGAAGTATAAGTAACAGAAGTCCAAAAGTTATTTTACAGCTCTATACATCACTAGGAGCTTTATCAAGCCATTACAAACAATACATGGACACAGAGGGTATATAAAGGCTCTGAGTGAGGTGCAATACTAGTGAGGTAACATTTCGATGTTCACTAGTGGTGGTAGTAGTAGTAGTAACAAAAATAATACAATAAGGAAGAGCAATTAATTCGTACATGAGTAAAAGGATATAAAAGCTATTACTTGGGTAACATAAAAATAGGTTGGACAAATATAGACTGGAAAGAGGCAGGTCTTTTTATATCCTTTTACTCATGTACGAATTAATTGCTCTTCCTTATTGTATTATTTTTGTTACTACTACTACTACCACCACTAGTGAACATCGAAATGTTACCTCACTAGTATTGCACCTCACTCATAGCCTTTATATACCCTCTGTGTCCATGTAATGTGCAAGAAAGGTATAAAATACCGACAATATGAAAGTTAAGACACATGTGCAACATCTGGATATCTTTATTGTAGACGTTTCGCCATCCAGTGGCTTTATCAATACAGATTCTAGGACATAATAGGAAGACAGTAGAACTATATACAAAAGATGAGGTGATAAATTAGACACATATACAACTCTTGGGTATCTTTATTGAGGAAACGTTTCGCCACACAGTGGCTTCATCAGTCCATACAAAGGAGAATCTTGAAGAACAGGAGGAGAATGAGGTAATCAGTCCCTCAACCTTGAGTCGATGTGGTCAGTCCATCAATCTTGAATAGAATACGGCATACGTGCTGAGAAGGAGCTTATAAACCGTTGGCAGGAGAGGTGAAGCAGTCATAGGTCGTGTAACATTTGTTCAATGTTGAAGTAGGTCGTGCCCAAGAATTAGGCAAGCGAAGAATTCCCAAGTATTAAGATCCCAAGAAGTTGCAGTGTCTGACAGGTTTTTAGGTAAGACACATATGCAACAGTTAGACAACTTTATTCCGAAACGTTTCGCCTACACAGTAGGCTTCTTCAGTCGAATACAGAAAATAGGCAGGAACAGTAGAGATGTGAAGACGATGTAATCAGTCCATCACCCTTGTAGTCGTAGAATTTGAGGTTGTCAGTCCCTCGGCCTGGAGAAGTTCAGTTCCATAGTCAGGAACTATCTGAAGATCAAGCGACAGTGCGGAGACTTAAATACTGTCGGAAGGAGAGGTGCAGAGTAGTAGTAATAGTAGTAGTAGTAGTAGTAGTGAGAATGTAACCACTGAAAGGTCATGTCCCTCTCAGATCCAACACTTCTCACTTGAAAAGCTTGTCCAAAGTGTTTTCTGTACTACTCTGCACCTCTCCTTCCGACAGTATTTAAGTCTCCGCACTGTCGCTTGATCTTCAGATAGTTCCTGACTATGGAACTGAACTTCTCCAGGCCGAGGGACTGACAACCTCAAATTCTACGACTACAAGGGTGATGGACTGATTACATCGTCTTCACATCTCTACTGTTCCTGCCTATTTTCTGTATTCGACTGAAGAAGCCTACTGTGTAGGCGAAACGTTTCGGAATAAAGTTGTCTAACTGTTGCATATGTGTCTTACCTAACAACCTGTCGGTATTGTATACCATTTTGATGTTCATCTTGTCAGACACTGCAACACATGGCATCTTGGTACAGAAAACACTTTGGACAAGCTTTTCAAGTGAGAAGTGTTGGATCTGAGAGGGACATGACCTTTCAGTGGTTACATTCTCACTACTACTACTACTACTACTATTACTACTACTCTGCACCTCTCCTTCCGACAGTATTTAAGTCTCCGCACTGTCGCTTGATCTTCAGATAGTTCCTGACTATGGAACTGAACTTCTCCAGGCCGAGGGACTGACAACCTCAAATTCTACGACTACAAGGGTGATGGACTGATTACATCGTCTTCACATCTCTACTGTTCCTGCCTATTTTCTGTATTCGACTGAAGAAGCCTACTGTGTAGGCGAAACGTTTCGGAATAAAGTTGTCTAACTGTTGCATATGTGTCTTACCTAACAACCTGTCGGTATTGCATACCATTTTGATGTTCATCTTGTCAGACACTGCAACACATGGCATCTTGGTACAGAAAACACTTTGGACAAGCTTTTCAAGTGAGAAGTGTTGGATCTGAGAGGGACATGACCTTTCAGTGGTTACATTCTCACTACTACTACTACTACTACTACTATTACTACTACTCTGCACCTCTCCTTCCGACAGTATTTAAGTCTCCGCACTGTCGCTTGATCTTCAGATAGTTCCTGACTATGGAACTGAACTTCTCCAGGCCGAGGGACTGACAACCTCAAATTCTACGACTACAAGGGTGATGGACTGATTACATCGTCTTCACATCTCTACTGTTCCTGCCTATTTTCTGTATTCGACTGAAGAAGCCTACTGTGTAGGCGAAACGTTTCGGAATAAAGTTGTCTAACTGTTGCATATGTGTCTTACCTAACAACCTGTCGGTATTGCATACCATTTTGATGTTCATCTTGTCAGACACTGCAAACATGGCATCTTGGTACAGAAAACACTTTGGACAAGCTTTTCAAGTGAGAAGTGTTGGATCTGAGAGGGACATGACCTTTCAGTGGTTACATTCTCACTACTACTACTACTACTACTATTACTACTACTCTGCACCTCTCCTTCCGACAGTATTTAAGTCTCCGCACTGTCGCTTGATCTTCAGATAGTTCCTGACTATGGAACTGAACTTCTCCAGGCCGAGGGACTGACAACCTCAAATTCTACGACTACAAGGGTGATGGACTGATTACATCGTCTTCACATCTCTACTGTTCCTGCCTATTTTCTGTATTCGACTGAAGAAGCCTACTGTGTAGGCGAAACGTTTCGGAATAAAGTTGTCTAACTGTTGCATATGTGTCTTACCTAACAACCTGTCGGTATTGCATACCATTTTGATGTTCATCTGACAGGTTTGTAGATGAATGGTTCAGAGAACCGACATGTTGATAAATTAGACACATATACAACTCTTGGGTATCTTTATTGAGGAAACGTTTCGCCACACAGTGGCTTCATCAGTCCATACAAAGGAGAATCTTGAAGAACAGGAGGAGAATGAGGTAATCAGTCCCTCAACCTTGAGTCGATGTGGTCAGTCCATCAATCTTGAATAGAATACGGCATACGTGCTGAGAAGGAGCTTATAAACCGTTGGCAGGAGAGGTGAAGCAGTCATAGGTCGTGTAACATTTGTTCAATGTTGAAGTAGGTCGTGCCCAAGAATTAGGCAAGCGAAGAATTCCCAAGTATTAAGATCCCAAGAAGTTGCAGTGTCTGACAGGTTTGTAGATGAATGGTTCAGAGAACCGACATGTTGATAAATTAGACACATATACAACTCTTGGGTATCTTTATTGAGGAAACGTTTCGCCACACAGTGGCTTCATCAGTCCATACAGAGGAGAATCTTGAAGAACAGGAGGAGAATGAGGTAATCAGTCCCTCAACCTTGAGTCGATGTGGTCAGTCCATCAATCTTGAATAGAATACGGCATACGTGCTGAGAAGGAGCTTATAAACCGTTGGCAGGAGAGGTGAAGCAGTCATAGGTCGTGTAACATTTGTTCAATGTTGAAGTAGGTCGTGCCCAAGAATTAGGCAAGCGAAGAATTCCCAAGTATTAAGATCCCAAGAAGTTGCAGTGTCTGACAGGTTTGTAGATGAATGGTTCAGAGAACCGACATGTTGATAAATTAGACACATATACAACTCTTGGGTATCTTTATTGAGGAAACGTTTCGCCACACAGTATCTTCATCAGTCCATACTTGGGAATTCTTCGCTTGCCTAATTCTTGGGCACGACCTACTTCAACATTGAACAAATGTTACACGACCTATGACTGCTTCACCTCTCCTGCCAACGGTTTATAAGCTCCTTCTCAGCACGTATGCCGTATTCTATTCAAGATTGATGGACTGACCACATCGACTCAAGGTTGAGGGACTGATTACCTCATTCTCCTCCTGTTCTTCAAGATTCTCCTTTGTATGGACTGATGAAGCCACTGTGTGGCGAAACGTTTCCTCAATAAAGATACCCAAGAGTTGTATATGTGTCTAATTTATCAACATGTCGGTTCTCTGAACCATTCATCTACAAAAAAGATGAGGTAATCAGTCCCTCGGCCTTGGAGTTAGTGTTCACAGCTTCCACCACGATGCTGTGAACACTAACTCCAAGGCCGAGGGACTGATTACCTCATCTTTTGTATATAGTTCTACTGTCTTCCTATTATGTCCTAGAATCTGTATCGATAAAGCCACTGGATGGCGAAACGTCTACAATAAAGATATCCAGATGATGCACATGTGTCTTAACTTTCATGTCCATGTATTGTTTGTAATGGCTTGATAAAGCTCCTGGAGAGCGAAACGTTGCCACAATAAATGTCACATTAGTTGCACTTGTGTCCTTTTACTTTACATATTGTCGGTAATTCTACCAACTTTATTACAGGAACAGTAGAGATGTGAAGGCGATGTAATCAGTCCATCACCCTTGAAGTCGTAGAATTTGAGGTTGTCAGTCCCTCAGCCTGGAGCAGTTCTGTTCCATAGTCAGGAACTATGGAACTGAACTGCTCCAGGCTGAGGGACTGACAACCTCAAATTCTACGACTTCAAGGGTGATGGACTGATTACATCGTCTTCACATCTCTACTGTTCCTGCCTACTTCTCTGTATTCGACTGAAGAAGCCTACTGTGTAGGCGAAACGTTTCGGAATAAAGTTGTCTAACTGTTGCATATGTGTCTTACCTAACAACCTGTCGGTATTATATACCATTTTGATGTTCATATTAATAAGGTCTTGAGGATGTCTCTCCAAGAGAGAACCCGCAGTAATGGATTTAAATTAGATAAGTTTAGATTTAGAAAGGACATAGGAAAGTATTGGTTTGGAAATAGGGTAGTTGATGAGTGGAACAGTGTACCTAGTTGGGTTATTGAGGCTGGGGACTTTGGGTTGTTTCAAATTTAGGTTGGATAAGTACATGAGTGGGAGGGTGAACATTAAAATGGTATAAAATACCGACAGATTGTTAGGTAAGACACATATGCAACAGTTAGGTATCTTTATTTTGAAACGTTTCGCCTACACAGTAGGCTTCTTCAGTCGAGTACAGAAAAGTTGATAGAAGCAGAAGATACTTGAAGACGATGTAATCAGTCCATCACCCTTAAAGTTTTGAGGTGGTCAGTCCCTCAGTCTGGAGAAGAGCATTGTTCCGTTGTCTGAAACAATATGTTGTTTCAGACAACGGAACAATGCTCTTCTCCAGACTGAGGGACTGACCACCTCAAACTTTAAGGGTGATGG
>NW_026506680.1:0-17240 GCF_026875155.1 Cherax quadricarinatus
TTTTTGGATGCCTTTAAATACCCCCCAAACCCGGGTTAAAAAAGAAAAATTTTATCTCGTGATGTCTTTTTGGGAATACCACCCAAACCTGGTTAATAAAGAGACAAATTTATCTCTTGTGATGTCTCTTGAATACCACCCAAACTGGTTAATAAAGAGACAAATTTATCTCTTGTGAGTCTCTTTGAATACCACCCAAACCGGGTTAATAAAGAGACAAATTCGTTATGATATAAATGGTTTAGAAAACCAAAGTTAAATAAGGAGACAGTTTGCAAAATTTGGAAATCTTTATTGAGGAAACGTTTGTCAACCTGGGGATTCTTCTGTCAGTGCAGAGAAGATTTTGTGGGAGATGAGGAAGAGTTTGAGGTAATCAGTCCCTCAGCCTGGGCTGAACATATTATTTCCAGGCTGAGGGACTGATTACTACAAACTCCTCAACTTCCACAGTTCTTCTCTGTGTTGGACTGAAGAAGCCGCTGGCTGGTGAAACATTTCCTCAGTAAAGATTACCAAATGTTGAACAAGTGTCTCATTCTTCAAATCTGTTATAATGTGATTTTTTTTTACATTTTCGCCCTAACAGTGGACGTTTTCAAGACAAACTGATCTGGGGACGAGTTTAAAACTCCTGTGTAGACTTTATCATGTTCCATTAAATCTCTGTTTTATACCATTACTTTTTAGCAGCACAAAGTTAGCAGTCTAGGCGCAGTTTATGCTGCCTCAATTTCGCTACTTTGAGTTCTATTTTAAGCCAATTATATTGCTCCATTTGACCAAATTCTTAGCTATTTTGCTAATATGTCTTCAATTCTATTGACCGAAAAACGATAAAATACCAAAAAAGTCCAAGTTCGCTTGCCTAACCTTCGGGCACGACCTACTTCCACATTGAACAAATGTGACACCACCTACGACTGCCTTCACCTCTCCTGCCTACGGTTTATAAGCTGCTTCTCCGCTCAAAGCCGTATTCTATTCAAGATTGATGGACTGACCACATCGATCAAGGTTGGGGGGACTTTATTACCTCATTCTCCTCCTGTTCTTCAAGTTTCTTCTATGTATGGACTGATGAAGCCACTGTGCGGCGAAACGTTTCCTCAATAAAGATACCCAAGAGGGTTTCACATTTTTCTAATTTAACCAAAATGCCGGGTTCTTTGAACCCTTCATCTACTAACTCACTATTGGATATTTTTTTAAAACACTTAAAAGTTACCTAACTTTAATAACAGGTTTTTCCATAAACCTGTGTCAATATAGTGTAAGAAATTTTAAATTTGCTGGGCCAAAAAAAGCCTAGGCCCTGAAATGGCCCCTTTTTTATAATTAATATTTTATATGTAAAACCCCACATTGTTAAAACTTTTAAAGGGGAAATAAAAAAAAATTTTTAAATTTTAAATTTTTTAAAAAAAAAAAAAAGAAACCCTTATAAATATAGGTCCAAAATCAATAAAATGACACCCGACGCTAAAAACAACATTTTAAAATTTTTGTGGGACGAATGGGATATAAAACCCCACAGAAGAAAAGAAAAAAATGGCAAATCTTTTTGGGGATCTTTAAATTTTAGACGTTTCGCCATCCCAAATGGCCCTTTTTCAATACAAATTCCAAAGGAAAATAACTTTAAGACAGTAAACTATGTACAGAAGATGAGGTAATCCCTCCCTAACCTAGGGTAGGTTCGAAAAAAGCCCTTTGTCCCTGGAGGGTTTGAAGCAGAAGAAAAAAATCCTGGCGCTTATTTTGGGAACGTCGGTGAAAGGGAAAAACGGGGGAAATTCACTGGTGGGGGGGGATTCCCCGTGGAAGTAGGCCCTTTCCCCAAAAAGATGTCTTCAAATCTCTTCTGTTCCTGGCCCCACTTTCTTTTATTCCGGGCTGAAGAAGCCTATGTGTAACGAAACGTTCCCAAAAAAGTTTCTAACGTTGAAAATGTGTCTTTTCCTAAAAACCTGTCGGTATTATATTCCATTTTGTGTTCTTTTTGCAGACAAAAGCAAAAACGTGGCCTTTGGGACAGAAAACACCTTTTAACAAGCTTTTCAAGTGGAAGGGTTTGGGTCTGAGAGGGACAGGGCCCTCCAGTTGCCTCCCACTTTTCCTATTACTTTTACTACTTTCTACTACTAAACCCTCCCCCTCTCCTTCCGAAAAGTATTTAAAAACTCCGCAATGTCGCTTGATTTCAAAGTTCCTGATATGGAACTGAACTTCCCCCAGGCCGGGGACGACAAAAAAAAACCCAAATTCTACGGGCTTTAAAGGGGGTTTGGCTGAATTTCATCGTTTTCAAAAACTCTTCTTTCCTGCCTATTTCGTATTCGGGCTGAAGAAGCCTTTCTGGTAGGGCCCAAACGTTTCGGGAAAAAAATTTTCTAACTGTTGCATTTGTGTCTTACCCCAAAACCGGGCGGTATTTATTAAAAACCATTTGATGTTTATTACCCTAGAATTTCACTTTTGGGCTAATTTTTCAACATGTTTTGGGGGCTCTCTTGGAGAGATATCCCAAGACCTTGGTTTAAAAATCCCCCTTTTTTAATTTCCTATCTTCCCCCTTATCCCCTTGGAAACCCCGGTTTTCCCTCATTCTTCGTCCCAAAAAGGTTTAAAAAATTTATTGGGGGAGTTCATAGTATCTTTTTTAACTAGTCAAATGAAAATTTTTTTTTGTAATCTGAAAGAGGGGCCCTAAAGTCTTTTGTAAAATTAAATGTTAAAAAAAATACTTACCCTTGTTTTAAAATTTTATCTTTAAAAACCAGAAATTTTTAAAACCCAAAAAGCCTTTTATAATTTGCATCACATGGGGGCAAGCAGTCAAGGGATTATGCCCTACCTCAAACCCGTCATGGGTTTTGCATACCCAAAAAGACATGCTTTTTCTTTCCTCAACGTCAGCTTTAAAACCTACCTCAAAAACATTTCTTTTTCATACCTCAACAGTCATTTCATTATGCATTCCTCAAAAAGGGCAAAGCTTAAAAACAAACCTCAAAAAGTCTTTCTTTTTCATACCCCAAAAGTCATGCATTATGCATACCTCAACAGGCAAGCTTTTTTAACATACCTCAACCGCATGCCCTTTAAAAAAAAAACCCAAAAAGTCCCTGCATTACAAACCTCAACAGTCCCTGCTTTAAAAACAAACCTCAACACATGCATTATGCAAAAACCCCAACGTCGGGTTTAACCCAAAACCCCAAACCCGTTTTAAAACGTTTAAAACATACCTCAACAGTCATGCTTTTTTACAACCTCAAACAGTCATGCTTTTTTACAACCTCAACCGGCAAGCTTTATACATACCCCAACATCATGCTTTTTCATACCTCCCAACATCCCGGCTTAAGCAAAACCTTAACCCGTCCCCTGGGGTTATGCATACCCAACATTTAGCATATGGGATACCTCAAAAGTCTGCATTATGCAACCTAACAGCATGCTTTTTGCATTCCTCAACAGTCATGGGTTTTTGCAACCTCAAAAAGTCCCTGCAATTATGCATACCCCCAACAGTCATGCATTATCATACCCAACATCATCTTTTACCTTCCCCCAACGTCATGCATTTTGCATACCTCAACGTCAAGGAAATTTTGCCCTACCTCAACAGCCCGCATTTTTGCAAAACCTCAACAGTCCCTGCATTAGGGATACCTCAACAGTCCCTGCAAATGCATACCCAAACCCGTCAAAGCTTTAAACATACCTTTTAACATCCAAAACATTAAAGCATACCTCAACAGTCAAAAAATTTTTCCCTAAACCCCAACAGATGCTTTTATCATAAATTCCCAAAATTTATGCTTTATCATACCTCAACAGTCATGCTTTTTTCATACCTCAACAAATCATGCTTTATACATACCCCAACAGGCATGCTTTTAAAAACATACCCCCAAAAGTCTTTCATTATCATACCTCAAAAAGTCCCCTGCCTTTTTTGCATACCTCAACCCGTCCATGCTTTTCATACCCCCACCCAAAATTCCTTTTTCATACCTCAACAGTCATTTCTTTTTTCAAACCTCAACATTTTATGGGTTTTTCAAAAACCTCAACAGTCACTTTAAAACTTTCCTCAACAGTCATGCATTTTCCAAAAACCCTCAACAGCATGCTTTATCATACCTCAAACAAAATCATGCATTAGCATACCCCCAAAAGTCCCTGCTTTTTAAGCATACCTCAAAAAGCATGCATTATGCATACCCCAACAAAACCCTGCATTTAAAAGCATACCTTTAAAAGTCATGCCTTTTTGCAACCCTTCCCAAAATAAAGAAAAAAGAAGAAGGAAACCCCAGAAGGGGTTTTGGGCCCATCAACAGGGGTTCCAATTTTCCTAAAACCGGGGTTAAAAAGCCAAACCCCCAAAACCCCGCAAAGGCATTCAAAATTTGAATTTAAGGGGGGAAAACCAAACCAGCACAAAGCTTTAAACATAACCCCAAAATCCCCCCCAATAATCAAAACCTAACCCTCCCTAATTTTTTAAACTACCCAACGTGTGGCCTCCGAAAAAGGGCCTTGGGTTTTTCAAACCTCCAAAAAATCTTTAAAAAAACCCAACGTTCCTTAAAACCTTTCCCCAACGTCCCAGTTTTCCCAAACCCCCAAAGAAAAGTTTAAAAATACCTTTAACACCCTGAACAAACCCCAAAGCATGAGATGTAAAACATTCATCATTGGGTATTGGGGGGGGGGGGTTTGGGGTAAACGGGGGGGGTATAAAATTTGTTTTGGAATGTTCAAATTTTGATAAAAGGATGAAAGGGGGTTTTGTTTTCAAAGGGGGATGTTTTGTTTGGGGGGAATGGGAAGAACCCCCAAAACAGTTAAAAAAATGGGGGGGGAAGGGTTGGGTTTTTGGGGGGTTTGGGGGCGGGCCGCAGGGTTTGGTGGAGGGGGGGGGGGGGGGGGGGGGGGGGGGGGGGGGCTGGGTGGTGGTTTTTGTTTTTTAACCAAAACCATTAAAAATTTTTTTTCCCCCCGGGATTTGGGGCCGAAAAAGGGAAAAGGAAAAAAAAAGGGGTGGGGGGGTTTGGGGGCGTTTTTCAAAAAAATTTTATGTCGGGTTGGGCCTCCTTTGGGTTTTTGGTTTTTACTAATTACATAACCCCATTTCCACTGCCCGCTGCCTTTGTTAAAACGGGAAAAAGCCAAATGTGTAGGCGAAACGTTTTCAACAGTAAAGAAAAACTTGAGCCGTTTTTTTGTGTCCCCAAATACAACCCCTTATCAATTTTATTCCAGTTTCAATATTAATTAAAGGCACTCGGGCGAAAATTTTTTTTTAAATAAATCCCCCCGAGGCGTAAAAAAAACACAAATCCAAAACCTTTCCCCCCGCCCGCATGGGCCATAGGCCTGCCCGCAGGGTTCCTTTTCCCTTTTGTTCTTATTTTTCCCAAAAATGCCGTTAATGTAAAAACATTTAAATTTTCCCCCCCTATTTTTAAAGGAAGAAGGGAAAACCCATTTTACCAGGATTGCTCATAAATACCTGTTGGGGATCTGACCTTGGTTGGTTTGGGACAAAAACCCCAAAGAAGGCCAAAAAAGGGAACGAAAAAAGACAAAACCTTAAAAGTACGTCAGTTGTGGCGCGTCAGGTTAAAATCTAAAAATGACCTTACCCCTTAATAAAAGGTTTAAACCCCTTTCCCCCGACCCCCTCGTATACCCCCCAAACAATTTCCCCCCGCACCACCCGGGGGAAAGTCCTTTTAGTCCCTTCCCCCCAGGGTCAAATAACCGCCGGTCCCTGGGATTACCTTCAGTTTTCCTGGGCAGAATGAAGAAAAATGAACCTGGCAAACCGCTAGGGACCTGTACCCAAAACCAGTGGGATGAGGCACCCAAAATTGTTCTCAAGCGAACCAACCCAGGGCGGGCCCACGGTGCCTAAAGCCCATTAATCGCCGCACCCCAAAACAATTTGAACGTAACCCCGGAAACCACTAAATTTTTAAAAATATTACAAACATGATACCAAGCATGATTAAATCAACTGACGGTTTCCAAAAACCCTTCGTCACCTTTTCAACACTGCAACAACGTGGGATCTTTTTAAAAAAGACTTCAAAAAGGGTTGCCCAACCTTTTTTTTTCACGACCTCTTACACTAGGGCAGGGCCCACTGTAATCCCCCCTCCTCCTAAGAACATAAAACATCAGAAAAAAGGAACACTGCAGAAGGCCCCCCCTGGCCCCGCGATGCAGGGCCCCAAATCTCCCCACCGGCTTTAAACCCAAAGCACCCAACCTAAATCAGGGCAGGGGCACAAATTTACCCTTTAAAGGGGGGAACACGGCAACCGCCCCGGTAGCACAAGCTATCAGGTCCAACTCACACCCCCCCAAACATCTCATGTTTTTGTCCAACCTATTTTTAAAGCTAACAACGTTCTGGCCTCTATAACTGAAACTTGGGAGTTTGTTCCACTCATCCACAACTCTATTACCAAACCATACTTTCCTATACCCTTTTCCTGAATCTGAATTTTCCAACTTAAAACCATTGCTGCGAGCCCTTTGTCTAGGCAGATATTTTCAGCACACTATTTACATCCCCTTTATTATTCCTGTCTTCCATTTATACACCTCATCATATCCCCCAAAATTCTACGTCTTTCTAGAGAGTGCAGTTTCGGGGCCCTTAGTCTATCCTCATGGGGAAGGTTTCTGATACAGGGGATCAACTTTGTCACCCTCCTTTGTACATTTTCCAGAGAATTTATATCCATCTGTAATACGGTGACCAAAACTGTGGCAGCATAATCTAAATGAAGGCCTAACCAAGGATGTATAGAGTTGAAGAACAACCTGAGACTCCTATTATTTTTTGCTTCTTGATATGAAGCCAAGGATTCATTAGTTTTTATTGCGAACATTTTATGCACTTTTTGTCTTGGTTTCAGATTACTGCTAACCAAACTCCTAAATCTTTTCGCAATCCGTAATATTAAGATCTACATTATTAGTTTATATGGGGCATGGTTATTGTCCTGTCCAACTTTTTAGAATTTTTAAATTGTCTATATTAAACTGCTTTCTGCCACTTTTTCCGACCACTGCATCAGTCTATTCAAATCTTCCTGGAGTGCTCGAATGTCCTCGTCAGAATGAATTCGACGGCCTATTTTGGTGTCATCGGCAAAACTTGCCGATGTCGCTCTTTATGCCCTCATCTATGTCGTTTATGTAGAGTTGTGAACAGCAGGGGGCCCAACACTGACCCCTGTGGAACACCGCTCGTGACGTTTCCCCCCACTCTGATTTCTCCCCATTTATGCAAACTCTCTGCTGCCTATTTGTCAACCATGCCTCAATCCAGGAAAAAATTTCTCCTCCTATTCCATGTGCTTTAATTTCCTCAATAGTCCTGATATGGGACCCTGTCAAAACCCTTTATGAAGTCCACTTGTATACCTTTTACATGTACTTGTATACCTTGTACATGTACTTGTATTCCTTGTACATGTATTGTATACCTTGTACATGTACTTTAAATTCCTTGTACTATTACTTGTATACTTGTACATGAACTTGTATACCTTGTACATGTACTTGTATACCTTGTATATGTACTTGTAAAAACCTTTACATGTACTTGTTTTACCTTGTACATGACTTGTATACCTTGTACAGTACTTGTATTCCTTGTACATGTACTTGTATACCTTGTAATTACTTGATACCTTTTTTACATGTACTTGTATACCTGTACATGTACTTGTATTCCTTGTACATGTACTTGTATACCTTGGGTACATGTCTTTGTATACCTTGTACATATAACTTGCATACCTTGTACATGTACTTGTATACCTTGCACATGTACTTGTATTCCTTGTACATATACTTGCATACCTTGTACATGTACTTGTATACCTTGTACATGTACTTATATAACTTGTACATATACTTGTATACTTTGTACTGTACTTGGTATACCTTGTACATGTACTTGTATACCTTGTACATGTACTTGTTACCTTATACATGTACTTGTATACCTTTACATGTACTTGTATACCTTGTACATGTACTTGTATACCTTGTACATGTACTTGTATACCTTATACATGTACTTGTACACCTTGTGCATGTACTTGTATACCTTGTACATATACTTGTATACCTTGTACATGTACTGGTATACCTTGTACATGTACTTGTATAACTTGTACATGTACTGGTATACCTTGTACATGTACTTGTATACCTTTTACATGTACTTGTATACCTTGTACATGTGCTTGTATACCTTGTACATGTACTTGTTTACCTTGTGCATGTACTTGTATACCTTGTACATGCACTTGTATACCTTGTACATATACTTGTAATCCCTTTGAAATATTTACTTGTATACCTTGTACATGTACTTGTTTTACCTTGTACATGTACATGTATACCTTTACATGTACTTGTTATACCTTGTACATATACTTGCATACCTTGTACATGTACTTGTATACCTTGTACATGTACTTGATCCCTTTGGGTACATATACTTGCATACCTTGTACATGTACTTGTATACCTTGTACATGTACTTGTATTCCTTGTACATATACTTGTATACCTTGTACATGTACTTGTATACCTTTTACATTTACTTATATAACTTGTACATGTACTTGTATACCTTGTACATGTACTTGTATACCTTGTACATGTACTTGTGTACCTTGTACATGTACTTGTATACCTTATACATGTGCTTGTACACCTTGCACATGTACTTGTATACCTTGTACATGTACTTGTATACCTTGTACATGTACTTGTATACCTTGTACATGTACTTGCATACCTTGTACATGTACTTGTATACCTTGTACATGTACTTGTATATCTTGTACTTTGTACTTGTAAAACCTTGTACATGTACTTGTATACCTTGTACATGTACTTGTATACCTTGTACGTATACTTCTATACCTTGTACATGTACTTGTATACCTTGTACATGTACTTGTATACCTTTTCCCATGTACTTGCATACCTTGTTCATGTGGTTGTATACCTTGTACTGTACTTGTATACCTTTTACATGTACTTGCATACCTTGACATGTGGTTGTATCCCCTTTTTACTTTGTACTTGTATACCTTGGTATCATGTACTTGTTAAACCTTGTACATGTACTTGTATACCTTGTACATGTACTTGTATACCTTTTTACATTTTTATTTGTATACCTTGTACATGTACTTGTAAAACCTTTTACATTTACTTGTATACCTGTACATGTACTTGCATACCTTGTACATGTGCTTGTATACCTTGTACATGTACTTGTATACCTTGTACATGTACTTGTAAAACCTTGTACATGTATTGTATACCTTGTACATGTACTTGTATACCTTGACATGTACTTGTATACCTTGTACATGTATTTTGTATACCTTGTACATGTACTTGTATGCTTGTACATGTAACTTGTAAAACCTTGTACATGTACTTGTATACCTTGTACAGTACTTGTATACCTTGTACATGTACTTGTATACCTTGTACATGTACTTGTATCCCTTGTACATGTACTTGTTTACCTTGTGCATTACTTGTATACCTTTACATGCACTTGTATACCTTGTACATATACTTGTATCCCTTTGTATATGTACTTGGTATACCTTGTACATGTACTTGTAAAACCTTGTACATGTACTTGTATACCTTGTACATGTCTTGTATACCTTGTACAATACTTGCATACCTTGTACATGTACTTGTATCCCTTGTACATGTACTTGTATACCTTTACATATACTTGCATCCCTTTTGTACATGTACTTGTATACCTTGTACATGTACTTGTATTCCTTGTACATATACTTGTATATTGTACATGTACTTGTATACCTTTTACATTTACTTATATAACTTGTACATGTACTTGTATACCTTGTACATGTACTTGTATACCTTGTACATGTACTTGTATACCTTGTACATGTACTTGTATACCTTATACATGTGCTTGTACACCTTGTACATGTACTTGTATACCTTGTACATGTACTTGTATACCTTGTACATGTACTTGTATAACCTTGTACATGTACTTGCATCCCTTTGTACATGTACTTGTATACCTTGTACATGTACTTGTAATCTTGTACATGTACTTTATACCTTGTACAGTACTTGTATACCTTGTACATGTACTTGTATACCTTGTACGTATACTTCTATACCTTGTACATGTACTTGTATACCTTGTACATGTACTTGTATACCTTGTACATGTACTTGTATACCTTTTACATGTACTTGCATACCTTGTACATGGGGTTTTGTATACCTTGTACATGTACTTGTAATACCTTTTAAAATGTACTTGCATACCTTGTACAGGGGGTTGTATACCTTCTACATGTATTGTATACCTTGACATGTACTTGTAAAACCTTGTACATGTACTTGTATACCTTGTACATGTACTTGTATACCTTTTACATTTACTTGTATACCTTGTACATGTACTTGTATACCTTTTACATTTACTTGTATACCTTGTACATGTACTTGCATACCTTGTACTTGTGCTTGTATACCTTGTACATGTACTTGTATACTGTGGCATGCAAAGAGTACGTAACCTTTATTCGGCGCATGGACACACCCTCATTTACAGGCAAATCTCCCCAACCGCGAACCAGGTTGCTAAGATTGATTGAGGGGGCCCCATCGTTCAACTATTTGACCAGGTTCTAGCCAATAAGAAGGTGGGATTGACAATCGCAGAGGTTATGTGGATACCGCTCTCCTGTCTGCCCTTGTCATTCCCACTCTAGAGCTGGTTGAAGCACGGTGTGCTATCTTGTGGCTTCTATTTCTGCCTTGCTTACCGTGGAGTGCACTATATTTATCACTGTACATAGTGTACATATTGCTGTTATAATTGGTGAAGGATAATATAAGTCTAAATTTTTTCTACTGTGTTTATTTTGCTCCCATTACAACCTGGGATAACAGGCCATTTGAAATCCTAGGTTGTAATATGGGTAGCCTGTCCGAGAGCTGGACTTAGAGAAACGGTTGAGCTTAGGGTGAAGCTTGAAGCAGGAACTTTGTGTAGCTTGCGTTTCGCTTCGCTTTACAAATTTTGCGTGTCAGTTGCTTATGATCAGCCTTGCTATTGTGTGATGGGTTCAACAGCTCGCTACTAGCTTGTTCATGTGCTCGTTTCGCTACGTCAATCTGTGTGCAGTCGGCTTTGCTTGTATGCGTATTCTGCAATCGTACTGTGCATAGCTAAGCTTTGTTCTGCAAATTAACGTGTTACGTTGGGGATTGTACTGTGCATAGCGAATAACTTATGCCACCTAGACGGGTCAGACGCCTGGTGTCGCATATACTTTGCATAACCTACCTAAATTGTCTTACAGCGTTGTTGGCAAATTGCTCGTTCCTTTGGGCTTTCCCCTATAAACGCACTCTTACAGCTGCGCAACTGCGTTCACTTTTTTTGCTGCATACTTATTGAAGAAGAGATGGCACATCAAACTCTCCCTTTACGGGAGTTAGGAAAAAACTACTATGTTCTCCGCAGAGGAAGATGATATACCTACGGAGCAAAATGGCCCAGTAATAGTGCAGCTGGGTTGTCTCAGGGTGAATCAGCGTCGTTGGCACTTGAGCTGGCAAAAATCAATCTTGAGCAAACTAGGGAACAGAGAGCATTCGCAAGGGAAGAATTTGATAGGGAAAGAGAGAGGAGGCAGTTTTCGCATTCTGTAAACGATTTCAGTTTACAAAAAGCAGTACGCTTTTTCCCCGCTTCAATGAGGCCGAACCAGAGCAATTTTTCGAAAGCTTCGAAAAACAGGCTCGAGCCTTGAGGTGGCCGGAACAGCACTGGCAGCGTTTGGTTCATACAGCATTATTGGTAAGGCACAGGAATTTTCGTCGGGATTAACTGACGCTGAATTCTCTGATTACAAGTAGTGAAGACCACAGTGTTGGGGAGCATAAACATGTAAACCCAGCTAAATATCGAAGACCTTCAAATTTTAACAGGCGGCAGCTTGGTCAATCCCCGGGGGACTTTGGTGAGACAGCAAACCAAAGCTTTTTAACCCGCTGGTATAAAGCGAGTGGTGTCTCTAACTTTGAGGGGCTGGTGCAGCTTATTCTGATTGATAACCTGCTGGAGTCTGTGAAACCAGAGTTCGTGTCTTCTGCAGGATCGTGACTTAACCACTGCATTGGAGGCGGCCAGTTGGCTGATACCTTCGAAACGAACCCTCCTTGTCCGAGCGGTCCTGTTCTCTTTTCAACAGTCTGGCGTGAGCAGAGATCGACAACATTGGAGAATGAAGTGCCAGCCGGAGGGAGAGCGTCTACGACATCCAACCAAGTCACCTGGTGAGCCACGCTTCTCAACATATGGTCCCCCTGCGGAGAGGCAAAACTACTTATGGAGCATCTCGACAACAATATCCAGAGAGGCACCAGCCAACGACACCCCTTGCAACGTCATCAGGATAAAGGGCAAGCCTGTCGTCTGCTTCAGATGTAATAAAGTAGGTCATATCAGTTCCAACTGCCCCCAAAAACCTCAACCCATCGGGAAAATCTCTAATATCCCTAGTAACATGTTTCCCCCAGAGAAGTAGAAAAAGGTATGGCCCCTTATTATTGCGAAATCTTAATTCCCTTCAGGAAAATCAGAACCAACTAAAGTAAATACCTTTAGAGATACTGGGGCATATTGCTCACTTGTCAGAGAAGGAATATACCCCTTTCAGAGAATACTTCCTTGAATTCCCCAGTTTATTGGAAGCTTACGGAGGAGCTATATATTCAGTTCCTTTGCATAAAATTTTATGTACAAATGCAAATATACACTGGTACTTGACTGTAGTATCTCAAAAGGATTTCCCAGAAAAATGCCATGTTATTACTGGTAATAACATTACTACTGTTACTTCGTGTCCTGAACCTAAAAATGATTAATGCTTCTCCGGTGTTGGCCATAACTCGGGCAACTTCCCAAGGGTTGTCTGGGGAGAATGTTGACCTATCCTTGGGCGACTCCGATCTCGGAAAAACCACGTTGTTTTATGAGACAAAAACCCGGCCGGAGTCTCGTAAATCAAGTGAACAACCCCGATCAAAACCTTTCCCATTCCCAGGTTGCAGGATTTCCAGATTCTCTGTTTCCATGCCCGAGGGACGTCCTTCCGGGAGGAACAACGTAAGGACCCTTCGTTAAAATTCGCTTTTGAGGCAGCCATGGGTAAATCCCTTTGGGTCATCCAGTCAAGTATGAAGTTAAAAATGATTATTTGGTATGCACTGAGACTGGTAAGGAACAGAGGGCCGGCAATTATACGACAGGGTTTGTGGTTCCAACCAAGTATAGACCTCAGATATTAAATATAGCTCATAAATACGTCATCAGGAGGTCACTTAGAATTACAAAAACCTTGTATAGAATCACAAAAGAATTTTATTGGCCAACATTAAAGAAAGATGTGAAGAAAACAATTAGGTGTTGCCCGAGAATGTCAGCAAGTTGGGAAACCTGGACATTCCATTTTAAACCTGCACCTCTCCAACCCATACCTGCTGATGGAGAACCTTTTGCAGATTTAATTATAGAAATTGTGTAGGTCCACTACCTAAGTCAAAGTCTGGAAATCAGTATTTATTTACAATTATGGATAAAGTAACCAGATATCCTGAAGCGATCCCAATGCGTAGTATCAATACTAAAGCATTTTTCAAAGCTTTAACAAAATTCATTTCTTGTTTTGGCATTCCTAAAAAAACTATACAAAGTGATCAAGGTACTAACTTCACTGCCAAAGCATTAGGAAGTATTAACTAGGTTAGGGATAATTCACAACTTATCCACTGCCTATCACCCTCAGTCCCAAGGCGCCTTGGAAAGATTCCACCAAACATTAAAACAATGATGAGAAGTTTTTTCATGCACTTCCGACAGATTGGGAATGAATCTCTACCGTTGTTGCTATTCTCAGTACGAGAGACGGTGCAAGAGTCTACAGGGTATAGTCCGTTTGAGCTGATCTTTGGGCACAATGTACGAGGTCCGCTTCGGGTGCTCAAAGAAGGATGGATGGAGAAGACGTAAGCTCAGCACTCTAAACCCGTCTTCAAGGTTGCAGGGGGCCACGTGAGTTAGCCACGGCTAACCTAAAGATAGCTCAAAGTAAGATGAAACAGAGGTATGACAAAAGTGCACAATTCCGCTCCTTCCATCCAGGAGACAAGGTGTTGGTGCAGGAACCTATACCTGGCCACACCTTGAAAGCTGATTTACGGGACCTATGCAGATAGTAAGTAGATTATCTGATTTAAATTATGTGGTAGCTCCCATTGGTAAAGACCTCAAAAACAAAAACTTACCACATTAATCAATCAAGGCCTTTCATACACCCCGATAAAGTCCCAGTAATGACTCTGTCCTCTACCTCTGAGGACGACTCTGACTCTTTGCACTCTATCTCTGAAATTAATACTAACTTTTCCAATTCTGTCCTCCTCAAAGGGTCCTAGCCCGTTAATGGATGGATTATCTGAAAATACAAGCAACCAATTTAAACTGAGCTTTTTACAGTCATATCCTAATTAATTTTTTCGGAATGTGCCGAAAAAATGTACGTTAGGGTTTCCATGATGTAGATGTGGAAAATCTAAACCATTAAAACTCTCCCCCTACAGAGCTAATCCTGAAAAGCAAAGGCTACTTCAGCAGGAAGTAGACTTCTTGTTAGAACATGGTTTAGTGGAGGAGTCATCTAGTCCATGGGCTTCACCGTGCATCCTTGAAAGAAGCTGATGGAGGGTTTCGTATGTGCACAGACTACCCTAAAATGAACGAGGTTTACAATTACAGATGCTTACCCCTCTTCCTCGTCTGGATGACGTAATTGACTTTGTGGGTAAGGCTACTTTTGTGTCCAAATTAGATCTCCTTAAAGGGTTTCAATCAGGTACCTTTGACAGATAAGGCGAAGGAAATCTCTGCCTTCGTGATTCCAGGGGGTCAATTATCAGTATACAGTTACCCCCTTCGGGAAAGAAAAAATTCCCCTCTTCATTCCAGAAACTCGTCCATCAGGCTATTAAAGGACTTGAAGGCACGGCAGCATACCTAATGATATTGTTGTGGTGTCTGATACTTGGGATCAACAAACCCACTTAGACTTAAAGTCTGTTTGAGACCTTAAAGAATTCCAATTAACATTAATTTGTCTAAATCTCCTTTGGCCAGGCCACTGTCACTTTTCTAGGCCATGAAGTAGGTAGTGGTAAAGTTGCACCTAAACTTGCTAAAGTTCTTTCGATTAAAGAATATCCAGTTCCTCATGATGGAAATCTCTTCAACGTTTCCTAGGCATGATAGGATTTTACAGAAGATTCTGTAAGAATTTCTCAGATATTGTAGCCCCTTACCTCTCTTACCCGTCATAAAGTTCCCTTTAATTGGACGTCAAATTGTAACACTGCTTTTAATAAAGCAAAAAGATTATTGTGCTCTGCACCCATTCTCTTGTCTCCAGACTTTCCCAAACCTTTTTCATTACATGTGATGCTTGTGAGTCTGGGGGTTTGGGGCGGTACTATTACAAATCGGGAACAAGGAGCTGCAGCCCAAACGCATACTTTTCAGCCAAGTTCCAGCCACATCAGAGAGCTTACTCTACCATTGAAAAAAAAGCCCTCGCGCTGGTAATGGCTTTGGAGCATTTCGAGTTTATTGTGGGCCAAACATCGCAGGGGGTCACAGTCTACAGTGATCACAACCGTTAGTCTATCTCCAAGCCATGAAAAAATCACAACACAAGGCTTATGCGTTTTGGGCTCTCAGCTGCAGCCTACAATATTTTTATTAAATATATTGCCGGGAAAGAAAAAGGTTGGCAGACTCTTTGTCAAGAGTCTAGTTTAATATTTTATTTAGGTTTTGGATTATTTGTGGTAACCCCCCTTTCAAGCTCTTTTTTTTATCCCCGATGTGGGGGTTTTTTTTAGTGAGGGATACGGCTACCGTCCGCTTGTATCTTGGACCTATGTTGGCTTATCTGACTGCTGTCCCCACTCTGAGTTTAGGGTTTGGCTTTCAGGCACTAGGAAAGCTGAGCTCTATCTAAGAGTTGGATGGTAAGAGGGTAGGCGGTCCCATTTTTTGTGCCATGGCGGCACGGTTACCACTGGGAGGTGGCAGCCTAATCCGAGCCTTCTCGGGGTGGGGTGTGTGGCATGCAAAGAGTACGTAACCTTAATTCGCGCATGGACACACCCTCATTTACAGGCTATCTCCCCCAACCAGCGAACCCGGTTGCTAAGAGTTGATGATGGGGCCCCATCGTTCAACTAGTGACCAGGTTCTAGCCAATAAGAAGGTGGGATTGACAATCGCAGAGGTTTTGTGGATACCGCTCTCCTGTCTGCCCTTGTCATTCCCACTCTAGAGCTGGTTGAAGCACGGTGTGCTATCTTGTGGCTTCTATTTCTGCCTTGCTTACCGTGGAGTGCACTATATTTATCACTGTACAAAGTGTACATATTGCTGTTATAATTGGTGAAGGATAATATAAGTCTAAACTTTTTCTACTGTGTTTATTTGCTCCCATTACACCTGGGATAACAGGCCATTTGAAATCCTAGGTTGTAATATATACCTTGTACATGTACTTGTATACCTTGTACATGTACTTGTATACTTTGTACATGTACGTGTATACCTTGTACATGTACTTGTATACCTTGTACATGTACTTGCATACCTTGTACATGTGCTTGTATACCTTGTACATGTACTTGTATACCTTGTACATGTACTTGTATACCTTGTACATGTAGAGTTATCTTCAGTCTGTAGAGTTATCTTCAGTCTGTAGAGTTATCTTCAGTCTGTAGAGTTATCTTCAGTCTGTAGAGTTATCTTCAGTCTGTAGAGTTATCTTCAGTCTGTAGAGTTATCTTCAGTCTGTAGAGTTATCTTCAGTCTGTAGAGTTATCTTCAGTCTGTAGAGTTCTCTTCAGTCTGTAGAGTTATCTTCAGTCTGTAGAGTTATCTTCAGTCTGTAGAGTTATCTTCAGTCCCTTTAAATTTCTTCATCGAGAGTTTTTCTTCATCTGTGAGTTATCTTCATCTGTAGATTACTTTATCTGTAGGTTTCTTCAGTCTGTAGAGTTATTCATCTGTAAGTTTTCTTCAG
>NW_026506681.1:0-28321 GCF_026875155.1 Cherax quadricarinatus
TCTTAACCACACATTAAGACCACTGAGTAACAAGGAAAGCTATGAACTGTTATTTACCCACCATTTGCACTGAGTACAGGAAAGCTGGACTGTTGTTACCAACCATTACACTGAGTAACAAGGAAGCTGACTGTTACAACCATTACACTGAGTATACAGGAGGGCTGGACTGTTATTTTACCACAACCATATGCGACTAGAGTACTGATAAATCTGGACTGTTACCAACATTACACATAGTTACAGAGAAATGCTGGACTGTTACCAAACCATTGCCACGAGTACAGGAAAGCTGGGAACTGTTACCAACCTTTTAAACTGTAGTCTTAAAGAAGCTGGACTGTTTACCAACCTATTAACACTGATGTACAGGAGGCTGGACTTTTACCAAAACCATTGCACTGAGGTACAGGAAAAAGCTGGACTGTATACGCAACCATTGCAACTGGAGTACGAGGAGCGCTTGACCTGTTTATCCAACCAATTACACTGAGTACAGGCAGAGCTGACTGTTACCAAAACCATTACACCTAGATTACAGGAGGAGTTCCCCAGGACTGTTTTTTACCAAACCATTGCACTGTGTAGTACAGGAAGCTGGAACGGTTTACCAACCGATTACATCTTGAATTACAGGAGGCCTGACGTTTACTATCCATTACACTGAGTACAGTAAGTTGGACTCAATACAAATACTACTCATAGTCCCTTTCTGGATCTCGCAGCTAACGAAATGCCGTCAATTTCCATATATATTTTCGTCCAAATGTTTCTGTCGCTCTACAAAAAATTGTGTTTTTTCGTGTGATGCATAACACGAGAAGTCCTCCATCGTCGGCTTCAAAGCTTACAAGAGTTGGTGCCCCAGTAAACTAAGGCCAAGATTTTAAAGCAACTATTGGCAAATGCTATGCCCACAAGTTTTTTTAGAAACCTGTCCACGTATCCATAGAAATGGTCCCTGAAATAACTTATTTCAAAACGCCACTGCTAGCTTGATGGACTTCATCACGATTACATAAAAGTGTTCCAGAGGCTACGTCATCGATAACGTACAGGTCTGAAAGTTCACGTGTGAAATGTGTAACCTTTGAAAGATTTGATTTTGTAAAATGGATCTAAAATTTGATAATCTTGATAAATCATGTGAAAAATATAAATATCTGACTTTACTCTGCCTATCGTGAGATAATCTCCATGTTTAGTTGATGATGCTTCTAACAGACAGAAGAGTACTCCATTAAGTGTTTTATTTGGTGTGTGGACGTAAAATATAGTCATTATGCAAATTTCGTTATAAAAAAAATAGTTGGGAATACTATGTAAATACCTGATAATGCCTCTTCTTGGTCGGCTTTCCAAAATATCAGCCCTGGTGTGATTTAGTCTAGAGAATTAAGGATGTGTTATATTATGTAATTTGGCTTTTAATATCCCATTTGAGCCGGGTATTCAACTTTAATGTAAAATTGTAAATTTTAATTGCCAAATTCATCAACCACAGAGATTTCCATCCTCTGGATTGGCTTCCAACAAACGTAACTTTCCCTGCTGTTTGATACTTCTTGCTGTAAATATCCTCGTGTTTGTAAATTTCCTGCTAGTTGTATTCACCTTGCTGTTGTATTCCATGCAAAGGTGCCACTTTGTAATTTTAGATGCTGTGTATCTGCACTAAATTAAAAAATATTTTTTTCTTTCATGATCATGTTCAAAAATCTTTAATCTCGAATTCATATCATGTGAAAATACCAAATTTCTGTCCAGTCCATCAAAGTTCCTGTATACTAGTTTTCTATCAGTTAAAAATGAAAGCTGGTCTTTTATCCTTTAAGATGTGGTAAAATTTTAAATTCACAATTATTTGTTCAACGAGAGTGATTATTCTGGGTGTAATAAGTAAAGTTCTAAAAGGATATGTGGGTGGTTAGAACCCATGGCGAGTGAAGTCGTAAAAAACCTCACCAGGCCAGCGCGAAGCCACTGACGTTTAGCCGCTAAAGCGGCTGGCTTCCTGAGGGGCACCTTGAGCTTAGGAGTTTTATCAATACAGCCCCTCCTCCTCCCCTCCGCGGTAGTGTCCACAATCTGTATAAAACCTTTGCATTTGTGGGTCACATATTGGTGGCCCATGCTAACTCTCCTAGATAGTATAAGAAATACACCCTAGATGGGAATGGACTCTTTATTGTAGTCCAGGTGGTCCCAGTAGGGTGACGCACTGCCGAGAAGTTTAACCACAGTAACGTGTAAACACTAGTTATTCTGTTACAGTGTTAAAATTAACGAAAAATCTTTACCGAAGATTCATTTTTACTAACCCTCAGCTGTGCATATCGTCGAGGAGCTATGCAATTGATTGCAAGTCTAGTCAACAGAATAAAAAGTGCAAAATTCTCTCTCATAGGGCAAGGTAGGTAGATGCCAGCGGTGTTTCCATAATACGACTTCAGGGCCGCCTTATAGATTTTTTTGTATCAACCACACCTCCAAGAGTCCACTCACAACTGGAATAACTGGTGGGAGAAACCTCCAGAGTTTAGAACATAAACAAGAAAACAGTATAATTTTAGATGGAAAGACTGACAATTCCAGCACAAAGCGCCATTTACAATAACTGTCCAAAACCGTAAATCTAGTGTGCAGAATGAAAACTCAAGTTAAAGAGAAAGTACCAGTCCCACACAGAATTCAGATATCAAACTCTTATGTAAATAATGATGGATAAATTAATTATCATCGGGTATCTACCATGAAATATCTCACTGATCACTAAAAAGTGCGCGGCTCAATTATCAGGGTAACGAGCGAAAAGAAAGGAGTGTAATGCGCAGGTGAGAAGAACGATAATGTTGTTCCGAGATGTTTTGAGTGTACATGATGGGTATAAGTTGAGATTTTTCCATTGTTGCCAAGGCGTAACAGAGATGGAAGACACTAACTAGAGAGGTTTTATTAAGAGAAAAAAAAGTTGGGGAGTAATAATGTTTTAACAGTGGTACAAAAAGGTTATAAATAATGTAACCACAGTTTGCGCAGGAAAATAAAAATGAGGTTGATAGAATGACACTAAGGAGAATAAAGATATGTAAGAGAATAGAGAAGGCGACGAGTAAATGGGCAGAGTGAAAACGCGGATCACAGTACCCTAACGACAGGAAAAGTGAAATTGATATGCTTCAGAGATCCCGAATTAAGCAGTAGGAGAATTTATTATTCTCTGCGTAAATTCCCGGAACTATGCTAGGACAGTGAGACAACAAAGCCTAGAGCACTGTAATGTGCGTCTTAGACAATTTTATGATACTGAGTAAAAAAAGCCTATCAACCTTCAAAACGCGATGTTGTTTACTTCTGTGGCAGAAAACACCTGGAGGCTGACCATTCAAGAAGGAAGCATTTATTACTCCATATCAGAAAAGAAATAAATTTAAAGTCCGTATTCTGACAGTGAAAATTTGCACAGCGTCTATTTGTAAAGCTGATAATGACAAGTATGTAAATATATTTATATATTTCCTGTCATTCTTCTGTCCAGTCTATATCTATTTCCTTGTCATATTGCATTAAGGTAGATTACAATTAATGTCTTTTAGCGGGAAGCCCTAGCATGTTCGCGTTATCAACGCGGTGGGAAAGTTGAAGTGATGGCAGACACTATGCCATGAATGTACACTACTTGTAGACCTGCTGATGTATTTGAAAAAAAATGGCGAGAATGGCAAAAGAGTGGGGGTTTATTTGGAAGAAGGCAAGGGCGGACAGTACCCATCAAGGTAGGGCAGGTTTGCCCAACTGAGGAGTTATGTGTCGCCATGGGTTTGATTGATGGGGTCCACGGGTTTTAATGAGTTTATGGGTAGCGTGGTCATGGTTTTAGATTTCAATTGCGTTTAAAGTTGTTACACCCAGATTTGTGGAGATCTATTGGGGATTTGATGTGTCCATTGGTCTCTTTTTGGTCATCGAAAAGGGTGAAAAGACTTAAGTGAAATGGCGGTTAGTAAAGTCATGCAATTGTGGTCATTTAGATTGGTTTAAGTTGGAACAGGGGTATGCGTGGTCATGGTATGCAAACACATGGTCGGTGGGACCATTATATGACACGATGGGTTGTTGGTCTCCAATTGGTTTGAATGTCATGGGGGGGGTTTTTGTGGAACAAAGGACTGTGTCTTAGGGTCATTGGTTAGTGAGACGCAATGATTTTTGTTGAGGGTCCACTATAATGTGACGCCATGGGATTATGGTTCATGGGTTGAACGTCCCAAAAGGGAGGAGGATAATCATGCGTCTGTTGCGTACCATGTATGTGAACACAATGGGTTTGTGGGTGCGAAGTACGCTGGTTATTATGAGTGCATGGGTTGAAGCGAGTCGATGGATGATGGAATCAACGGTTGTGATGTCATGGTAATGTATGCATGGGTTATTTGGGGTTATGGGATGTGTAGTCCCTGGTTTGAGGTTCAAAGGGTTGACGTCCCCCATAGAGTTTGAAGGACAATCTAGTGGGGGTGAGTAGGTCGACGTTGGAGGGATCGGGGTTGTGGTCCTGAGCGTTGAGGGTCCGATAGGGATATGGGGGTCTGTGCGGGGTTGTGGGTCCATGGGGTATGGGGACCGGGCGTGGATGTGGGGTGAGTCATGGGTCAAGGTTTTGTGGGATCATGTGGTCAAGGCTTTGGAACATGATGGTGTGGTCAAGGGATTTGTTGGGTTGAGAGTGCCATAGGTGGAGGATCACGGGTTTAGTGGGTCGGGGGTTGTGGTCATGGGATTGGGGATCGTGTTTGTGGGAATGGTAATAGTTTGTGGTGATGCATGGGTGCCATGGCTCTGTGGACCATGGTTTTCGTTGGCGAGGTCCATTGGGGTTGTTGGGACATGGGTTTTTGCCGGGATCCATTGGGTTTGGGTGGGGTCATTAAGTTTGAGGGTCATTGGGAATTGTGGTTCCATTAGTTAGAGTGGATCCCATGGGAGTCATAGTTGAGGGTCTTCATGGGGTGTTAGGTCGCGCCAGATGGTATTTGATCTGGGGTCTCATGGTTTGATGTCAATCGTGGTTTGTGTGTTTCTAGGTGTTAGTGAGTCACCCATAAGAATATGTGGACATGGAGTTTTGGTTGGGTTAGTGGGCTTTTTGTTGCGTGATCTAAGGTTATTGAGACTCATTGGGTGTTGTCAAGGGTTGTTGTTGTATGTTTTGTGGGTCACGATGGTTTGTTGCTGGGTTCATGGGTTCATCTGTTTGTGGGTCCATGGGTTGTTTGGTCTATGAAGTGGTGGGTCAATAGGAGTGGGTACTAATGGATCATTAATTGTATGTGGTCTATGGGTTTTGGTGGTCGGGTTGCCGGCGTCATGGGTCCATCTTCATGGTTTGTTGGGACAATAGGTTGTTGGTCATGGGTTGTGGATCAATGGTTCCAGGGACAATTGAGTTGTGGGACATGGCGGTTTGAAGGATCAAATTTTGAGGGTCGAAGTTGTGGGTTCCCCCATGGTTTGTGGGTTCCATGGTTTTTGTGGGTCGATTGGGTTGTGGGTCAACTGGTTGGTTGGTCCATGAAGTCTTTTCTGAGGTCATGGGTCATGGGAGAAACTTGATCATGGGTTTGTTGGGTCTTTGGATTGAGTGGGTCATGAGGTTTGTGATTGGTTCCGTGGGTTTGTTGGATCATGGGTTGTGGAGTCATGTGTTTGTGTGGGGTATATGAGGGGTCACATGTGGTGTGTAGTTATATGGGTTCTGTGGGTTCATGAGCTTTTTTGGTCCCCTGTCGTAGAGTGAGATGGTCACATGGGTCAACAGGATTTGTGTCCATAGGGTCTTGGTGGTCCATGGTTGTTTGTCATGGGATGTGATGTCAAGGGTTGTAGGTCATGGTTGTTGTCAATGGTGTGGGTCATGGTTTTTGTAGTCATTGGGGTGTGGGTAATGGGTTTGCGAGTGCCCCATGGTTGTGGTCAAGAGTAATGTGAGATCATGGTACCAATAGGAGGTTGGATGCTGGTCTAGTCTTTGTCCATAGGGTGGTGGGTTATTGGGTTGTGGGATCATGACTTGATGGGTCACGGAATGTAGTTCGTGGGTTTTGTTGGGGACAATGGTTTTGTAGGGTTCAGTGGGTTTGTTGGTTCATGGGTTTTTGTAGGTCAATGTGGATTTTGTGGGTTCAAGATTGTGAAGTCATGGGATCCATGGTTGTGGGTCATGGTTATAAGTCATGATTATGTGGTCCATGGTTGTGGTTCAGATGATATTTTAGTTGAGTTCAGTGGGTCATGAGATCCACAAGGGTTGTTAATTGGTCAAGGTTTGTGTGGGTCATTGGGTTGGGTGGTCATGGGTTGTGAGGTGCATGCTTGAAGGTCTGGTTGTGGGTCAGGGTTGTGGGCCTATGGTTGTGGGGGTCCAATGGATTTAGGGTCATGAGTTGTGGTGGGTCATGGTGTGAGTCCATGGGTTCATGGGTCGTGATGCTGTAGTGTCATGCGGTTGTGGGAAAATTTGTTTAGTGGGTCGCATAGGTTGTAGGTCCGTGGGTTTGTGGTCCATGAGGCTTATTTATTAAAGCATCAAGGGTATGTGGGTCCATGAGTTTTGTATGTCATGGGTTTGAGGGTACATGGCGAGGTTTATGAGTCAATGGGTTTGTGGGTCATGGGTTTTAAGGGTCTCCATGGGTTGTGGTCAACGTTGTGGGTCATGGGTTGTGAATCATGGGTAATGAGGTTTTGTGGGTACATGGTTGTTGGTCATGGTTGTGAGTCATGGGTCATAGGTTTGTGTGGGTCATTGGAGTTGTGGGTCATATGTTTGTGGTTCAATGGATCATGGGCTTTTTATTGTCATGAGTCGTGGGACATGGGTGAGGAGATCAAGGGTTGTGGTCATGGGTTGTGGGTTTCATGGCATGGGTATTATGTGGGTACATACGTTGTGGTCAAGGGTTGGTGGGTTCCAATGGATTCATATGAGGCGGGAGTCTACAGTGTGTTCATGGGTTATGTTTGGTCATGGGTTGTGAGTCCATGGGTCATTGTGGCCATGGTTTGTTGGGTTCATTGTGTTTGTGGGTATGGTGGTTGTTGGACATGGTTAGTTGGTAATGTGTTTGTTGAGTCATGGTCATGGGTGTGTGAGGTCAGCATAGGGTTGTGAGTCATGCGGGTTGGTTGTCATATTAGGGTTAAGTCTCATGGGTCATGGTTGTGCTCATGTGGTTTTTGTAGGTCCAAGGGTATGTGGGTTCATCGGGTTTGTGGGTCATTGGGTTGATTGGAGGCATGGGTTGTGAGGTCATGGGTCCATGGGTTTGATGAGTGTCATGGGGTTTGTAGGCAATGGGTTGTTGATCATTGGGTCCTATGTGTGTGTGGAAGTCCATGAGTTTTGGTAGGACATGGGCTTAGTTTTGTGGTGTCATGAGTGTGTGGGTCATGGGTGGGGTTAGTTGGGTCCCACTGGTTGTTGAGTCATTGGGTCATAGGCTTAGTGGTTCCATGGGTTGTAGGTCATGGGTTGATGGGTCAATGGTTTCTGGGTCAAGGGTCGCATGGGTTGTTGTTGGTCCATGGATTGGGTAGTGTTTATGGATTGTGGGTCCCATGGGCTTGTTGGATTCCAATAAAGTTTTGTGGTCATAGGTAATGGTGGGGTCATTGGTTGGGGTTCATAGGGTAAGTTTTGTGGGCTCGGGTTTGTTGTCAAGGGAGTTTGTAGGTCATGGTAGTAGGTCATGGATCATGGTTTGTGGGTTCATACCTGTTTGTGGGTCCATGGTTTTTTGGGTGCATTGGTTCATGGGTTTTGTGGGTCATGGGTTTATTTTGTCATTAGGGTTTTGGTGAGTCTGGGTCCACAAATGAGTTTGTGGGTCCATGGTTTGTCGGTACAAAGTTTTTGGGATTTCAAGATCATAAGGGTTTAAGGGTTCAGTATTTTTTGATGGGACGTATGTGGTTTTTTGGCAATGGGTTTTCGTGGGTCATGGGTTGGGTCCAATGGGTCATGAGTATTAAAATGAGGTAATACGTTGTGGTTCTGGATGTTTGGTGCATGGGTCATGGGTTTATTTTTGTGGTTCATGGTTTGTTGTCATGGGGGTTGTGAGTCAAGGGGAATCAAGTTGTGGGTCATGGGTTGGCGTGGGTCCATTGGGGTTTACTGGGTCAATTGGTGGCATAGGGTTGTTTCGGTTTTCATGGGTTTCTTTGTAGGATTATGGGGTTTGTGCGGTCCATAGGAGAGCTTGTGGGTCATAAGTTTGTGGGTCATAGGTATTGTTGATGGTCATTGGATGTGGGCGGTCACTGGGTGTTGGAGTCGGGTTCTGTTCGGTCATGGTTTTAGGTCATGGGTGTGTAAGGTCCATGGGTCAGTGGTGTGTGGGGGGACCATTGACGTATGTGGGTCAATGGTTGTGAGGTCCCATGGGTCTATGGGTTATTGTGTGGGTCCACATGGTGATTTGTTGGATCTGGGTTGTGAGTCCCCCATGGGTCATAGTTTGTGTCATTGGGTGTGTTCGTGTCATAAGGTTGATTGATCAAATTGGATCCCTTGGATTAGTATGGGGTTCAAAGTTGTTGTGGGACATGGGTTTTTTTGGTCCATGGGTTTGTGGGTTCATGAGGTTTTGGCGGGTTCATGGGACGTCAGGGTTAAGTAATTAACGTAATCTTTGTATTTTCATGGGTTGGTGGGGTCATGGGTCATTAGGGGATTTTTGGTGACAATCATGGGTTTTCTTTGGTCCCATGGTTTGTGAGTCAAGGGGAGTCATGGGTTGTTGGGGTGCTAATGGGATGTGGTCATGGGTAGTTGGTATGGGTTGTGATCATCGTGTCAAGGTTTTGGTGGGTCATAGGTGTTGAGGTCCCAAATCTGTTTGTTGGTCATAAGGTTTGAGTCATGGGACATGGGTTTGTGGCTCATGGGTTTGGTAGGTCATGGGTTTTGTGGGTCACTGTGTGGGTACATGGGGTTGGATGGTCAATGGCGTTTAGTGAAGATCCAAGGTGGTTTTGTCTCGAGAGGTCATGGTGATGTAGAAGACATGGTTTTGTAGAGCATGGGTCCATGTGTTGTGGGTCTGAGTTTTTGGTAAGGTCCATGGTTGTGAGGTCCATGAGTTGTGGTCATGGTTGTTGGGTCCATTGGTTCGTGAGAGTCATGGTCATGGGTTGTGGTTCATGGGATTGTGGTTCCTTTGGGTTGTAAGGTCATGGGTTGTGGGTCCATTGGTTCCTGGGTCATGGGTCATGGGTTGTTGAGGTACCCATTGGGGGTTGTAGGCTCAATTGGTTATATTGTGGATAATGGCTTGTGGGTCATAAAGTTTTAGTGTGGTTTCATAGGTTTGTTTTCGACATATGATTGAGGATTTGAGGTCATGTTGTGGGTCGAGTTTGTTGGGTCCAGATAGGTTCATGGTACATTTGGTCAAGAGGTTGTTTATGGGTCATGAGGGTTTGTTTAGGGTCCCAGGATTGTAGATCATAGGGTCCATGGCACATGGGTCTAGGGTTGTGGTCCATAAGGGGCTGTAAGATATCAAAAGGGTTTGTGGTCCCGTAAGTTTTTTGGGCCATAAAGTGATTGTGGGGTCATGGTTGTAGGTTCTTGGGTATTTGTTTGTGGAGTCATTGAGGTTTTTTTGTCCATTGGATGTTGGTCCTGGGGTATTGTTTGGGTCATGGGTCATGGGATTCTTGATACAAATTGGTTGTGGGGTATGGGTTTTGGTGGCGTCTCATGGATTGTGGGTCCCATGGGTCCATTTGGTTGCAGGTTAATGGGTTGTGGGTAAATTTTTTGAGCTGTATTGGCTTCATGCGATTGGAGTTGATGGGTCCATGGGTCACAGGTAGTTGGTTCATGGGTTTTGTGAGTTCAATTGGTATGTTGGTCATGCGGGTTTGTGAGTCAATGGTTTGAAGAGGTCATGGTTTGTTAAGGTCCATGGATTTGTGGGTCATGGCGGGATTGTAGGTCATTTTTTGGTTGAGGTGCCATGGTAGTTGAGTCATATGGGTCCATGGTTTTGTGGGTCATGGGTTGGTGTCATGGTTGTTGTGCTACATGGTTTGGTTGGGTCATTGGGTTGTGGGTCATGAGGGATTGTAGGTCGCGTGGGTTTGTTGGGTCGATGGATTGTAAAGGTCAATGTTTGGGGGTCCCTGGGTTTGTTAATGGTAATGATGGGGGGGGGGGATTTGTGGGTCATGATGTTGGGAGTCATGCGTTCATTGTGGAGTTTTTTGTGGGTCCCCCAGCGGTTTTAGGTCATGGGTTTTTTTTGGGGTCATGGGTTGGTTTGGTCCCCATGGTATTGTGGGTATGAGTTCTTTGGGGGGTCATTGATTTGTTGGTCCATTGGTTGTGGGGTCATGGGTTTCTAGGTAACATTGGGGTTATGGGTGACGGGTTTGCGTGTGGTCAATAGGCCTTGTAGGTCATGGAGAGTTTGTGGGTCCCCATGGGTGTTGGTAGTATGGATTGTGAGTCATGCAATAGTAGGTAAATATGGGTTAGGTGGGTCTATGGGGTTTTGTGGGTCATGGGTTTTTGTGGGTCCCATTGTGGGATGTCGGTCCAATACGTTTGTTAGGGTCATGGGGTTGTGGAGTCCCATGGGTATGGAGTCATGGGTTGGTGGTTCATGGGTTATGTGTCAATGGGGTTATGTGGGGGTAATGGGTTGCGGGGTCACATGGTTTGTAGTCCCGAGGGTTTGGTGGTTCATGTGCTGTAGGCCATGTGTGTTGAGCTGGGGGTCCATGGGTTTTAGGTCCCATGGGTTGAGGGGTCCAGGGTTTTGCGAGTTCATGGGAGGTATCGAGGGTCTATACGTTTGTTGTTCCAGTGGTTGAGGGTCATGGGTTTTGGGTCCAAAAGGTTGTGGGTATGGTGGCAATTGGGCCAAGGGTTGTTGGACCATGGGTTAATTTTTGTCATTTGGTTTGTTTAAGATAGTTACAAACCCAGGATTTCCAGAAGGCCTGTCTTAGACCGCCTGGGTGTAATGGTGAGCAAATAAAACACAGTAAATAAAAGTTAGACATTAAATTATCCTTCACCATTTATAAACAGCAATATGTACACTAAGTACAGTTATTAGTATACAATAAAGTGTACTTCCACGAAAGCAAAGCAGAAGATGAGAAGCCACAGACCAGATAAGGTCAGACCGTGCTTCAACAGCTCCCTAGAATGGGGAAAATGACCAGGGCAAGACAGAAGAAGGCGGTACCACCCACATAACCTCGTGCGAATATTGCCAAAACCATACCTTCTTAGGTTGGCAGGCATTTAGGATTGCTAGGAACCTGGTCACTCAATTTGAACGACGTGTGGCCCACCAAACTCCTTAGTCAACCTTGTTCTTTCGCTGGTTTGGGGAAGATATGCCTTTAAATGAAGGAGGTGTGTACATTGCGCCGAATAAAGGTTTACCGTAACTCTTTGCATGCACAGCCCCCACCCCGAGAATGCCTCAGGATTAGAGCCTGCCACCTCCCCATTGGTAACCGTGGGGGGACCTCCGATGCACAAAAAAAAGGGGACCGGAGCCTTTCCTCTCTCACCATCCAACTCCTAAGATAGAGGCTACTTTTTCATGTGACCAAAAGCCAAAACCCAAACTTAGTAGTGAGACATCCAGGCAGTCAGACAGGCTAGCCTAGTCCAATATAACAGGCGGACACGGTAGCCGGCATCTTCCCATCTAAAAAAAAACCCCGACCGCGACCAGGGGATATAAAAAAAAAGAGCATGAAAAGGGGTTTTACCACAGAATAAACATCCTAACCTAATAAAATCTTATACTCTAACTATAAAGAGTCTGGGCCCAACATAGTTTTCTTTTGCCGGCAATATATTTAATTGAGGACAGACTTATATAGGGTTGCAGCCTTAGCCGGTTCCAGCGCCATATATGCCTTGTGTTTTATTGTGGTTTTCTTCATGGCTTGGAGATATACTAGAGGATTGTGGATTCACTTAGACCTTGTACCAAACCATGCGATGTCGTGGCCCACATAAACAACGAAATGAGGCTCCAAAGAAGCCTGTACCAGAGGCGCGAGGGGCTTCTTTTTTTCAATTGGTAAAGAAGTAATCCCTCTGCATGTAGCTTTGAACTAGCTGGAAAAGTATGCCTTACAAGAGCTTGCCAAACGTCCGTTGTTCCGTGTTTTTGAAATCTAGTAAAACTGGACCCCACCCCCAAACTCAACAAAGCATCAACACCTTTAAAATGAAAAAGGTTTTGGAGAAAGGTCTGGAGACAAAGATAGGTGGCAGTAAACAACAAGTCTTTTCTTGCCTTGTATTCAAGCAGATGTTTACAGTCTGAGGACCATTAAAAAAAAGGATCTTTTTTTGCGACGGATATAGAGGTAAAGTAGGGGTTACAATATCTGAGAAATTCTTACAGAATCTTCTGTAAAATAATCCTATCAGTGCCGTAGGAAAAAACGAGTTTGTAAAGAGATTTTCCTAATCGATCGAGAACTGGATAATTCATTAATACAGCAATGAAACTCTTTAGCAAGTTATAGTGCAACTTTAAACCACTACTCTATCTTTCATGGCTCTTAGAAAAGTGACAGGCACTTGGCCAAGAGGAAGATTTAGGATAATTTAACTGTTAAATTGGGGAACACCTTGTAAAGGTCGCAAAACAGAGCCTTAAGTCCATAATAGGGTGTTGATCCCAAGTAATCCAGACACGCAACAACCAATCATCTAGGTAACGCTTGTCCCGTGGCCTCTCCAAAGTCCCTTTTAAAAGCCTGATGGATAGTTTTATTCTGAATGAAGAAGGGGGAAATTTTCATTCCCAAAGGTGTGGAAACTGTTAGTATTGATAATGTTACGCACCTTGAATTACGAGAGACAAGATTTGCCTTTCGCCTTAGTCTTGTCAAGGTACCTGATTAAAGACCATTAAGGAGATTCCTAATCTTGACACAAAGTCGCCTTACCCACAAAAACAAATTACGCTCCATCGCAGACGATAAGAGTGTAAGACCAGCCTGTAATTGTGACTCGGTTCACCTAACGGTACTACCCCTTGTAAACACATTACGAAAACCTCCTCCATCAAGATCAGCCTTCTTCACAAAGGATGCACGGGAGAAAGCCCATGGACCTAGACTCCTCCCTCACTAAAGCCATGCTTTAACAAAAGAATTCTACTTCCCCTGCTGAAGTATGCCCATGCACGTTTTCAGGATTAGCACTGATAGGTGGGAGTAGTTTTACTTGTTTAAGGAGTTTTCCCACATCTATGTAAACATCATGGTAATCCTAACTATACTATTCTTTTTCGGCACATCCGAAAAAATATATAGTGATATAACATAGAAGCCGTGCAGTTAAATTTGTATGCTTTCGTTTTTCGAGAAAATCGTCTCCATTAAAAGGCTCAGTGATCCTGAGGGAGGAAACAGAAAATTTGAAAAGTTTAATATTAAATTTACAGAGATAGAGTGCAAAGATGTCCATGAGTATGCTCTCAGAGAAGAGGACAGAGTCATTACTGGGACCTTATCTGGTGTCAAGGAAGTTAACTTTAACTTGAATTAGATTTGGTTAAGCTTTTAGATTTTGAGGTCTTATCAATTGAGCCCCGACATAATTTACATCAAGAATAAATCTTACTTACAAATCTGGCATAGGTCTCCGTAAATCAAGCTTCAAAAGGGTGTGGCCAGGTCTAGGATTCCTGCACCAACACCTTTGTCGTTCCTGGATGGAAGGAGCGAATTGTGCACTCATGTCAATACCTCCTGTTTCATCATCTTGCCTTTGAGCTGTCTTTTAGGTTAGCCTTGCTAAACTGACGTTCCACCTTTCTGCAACCTGTGAAGACGGATTGTAGAGTGTTTGAACTAACGTCTTCTCTCGCCAATCCATCCCTTCCTTTAGCCACCCGAAGAGGACCTTTGTACATTGTGCCCAAAGATCAGCTCAAAAAGGACAATACCTTTAAGGGACATCTTCGGCACCGTTATATTCTTACGTACAGAGAACAGCAACAAAGGTAAGTGATTCATACCCCCCAGTCTTAGGGAAGTGCATGACAAAAAACTTCTCATCAATGTTTTTGATTGTCCTTGGTGGAATTCTTTCCAAGGCGCTCGCGCCTTGGTGGACTGAGGTGATAGGCGTGGAAAAAGATGTTGTGGATTTATCCCTAACCTAGTTAATAGCTTCCGCTCTAAAATGCTTTGGGCAGTGACGTTTAGTGTACCGGGTTGATATCACTTTTGGAATAGGTTTACGGAAATGCCAAAAACAAGAAGATGAATTTTTGTTTAAAGCGTTTGATAATTAGCTTTTAATTAAATAAATACATAAAACGCATGTGGCATTTTGCTTCAGGTATCTTAGGTTACTCTGTTATCCCATAATTCGAAAAATAAATACTGATTTCCAAAATTTTTATGACCTAGGTAGTGGTAACCTACAAGCACAATCTATAATCTTAAATCAGCAAAAGTTATCCTCCATTCCAATCAGGCTAAAGGTTGGAGATGAGCCGTGTTTAATGGCAATGGGTCCAGGTTTTCCCAACTTGCTGAACATTCTTCCGGCAACCCTATATATGGGATTTTTTCTTTCCTTCACATCTATCCTTTAAATTTTGGCCAATAAAATTCTTTAGTGATTCATATAAAAGGTTTTTTGAAGATTCCTAAGTGACCTCCAAATGACGAATTATGAATCTAATATTTAATATTTGAGTGTCTATAATTTTGTTGGAACCACTAACCTTGTTTTAAAGCAATTGCCGTCCCTCTATCTCCTTACCATCTCAGTGGCAGATCAAATATAATCGTTTTTAACTTCATACTTGACCGTATGAACCCGAAGAGGAATTTACATTACCCATGCGCTGACCTGTCAAAAGCGAATTTTAAAGAAGGGTCCTTTCGGTTGTTCCTCCCGTGAAGGACAGTCCCCTCGGGCAATGGAAAACATGAGAACATCTGCAAAACCCTGCAATCTGGGAATAGGAATTGCATGGGATCGGGTCCATGTTCACGTTGATTCCTAACGAGGCTCTTGCCAGATTTTGTCCCCACGTAAAAACAATGTGGCTAAGTTTCCAAACGTCTATCGTCCAGAGGATAGGTTCAACATTCTCTCCAGAACCCTTGGGAATGTTTTGCCACGCAGTTATGCCCAACACGGAAGAAGAATTAATCATTAAGGGGTTCAGGACACTAACTAACATAGTATGTTATTTACCCAGTGAATAACACTGCATCTTTTCATGGGGAATCCTTTTGAGACACCTAGCAGTCCAAGACCCAGTGAATATTTGCACTGTTACATAAATTTTATGCAAAAGGAACAGAATATATAGATTCCGTAGCTCTGCCTTCCAAATGCTGTCAATAAAACAGAGGAATTCAAAGAAGTATTCTCTGAAAGGGGTAATAATCCCTCTACTTACAAGTGGAGCAATATGCTCCACTATCTCTAAAGGTCTTTACCTTAGTTGTATCTGATTTTTCCTGAAGGGAAAAAAACATTTTTGCAATAAGTAAGGGGCCACCTATTTCTACATTCTCAGGGGACATGTGTCAAGGGAGATATTTAGAGATTTTTCCCCCCAATGGGTTTGGTTTGATAATGGGGACAGTTGGAACTGATGTGACCCTACTTTTAATTGCACCTGAAGCAGACGACATGCCTTGCCTTTACTCCCCATGTTGAACGTTGCAAATGGTGTCGTCTTGGGCCTGGGTGTCCCTCTCTGGATACTGTTTGGCGAGATGCAAACCAAAAGAGTAAGTTTGCCTCTCCGCAAGTGGACCATGATGGTTTGGCAGAAGCGGTGGGCTCACCAGGTGACTTGGTTGGCTGACGTAGAACCCCCGCCCGATCTTCGCAGCCTCCGGCTAGCACTTCATATTCCTCCAAAGGTTGACGATCTCTGCCTGAATGCCAAGGCTGTATTGAAAAGAGAGACGGTAACCCGCTCGGACAAGGACGGTTTAGTTTCGAAGGTATCAGCCTACCTGGCTGCCTCCAATGCAGTGGTTTTTAAGTCCCGATCCTGCAGAAAAGACTTTCGATATCCTCTGGTCCCACAACAGACCGTTCCATCAGGTTATCAATCAGAATAGCTGCACCAGTCCCAAAGTAGAGACACCCACTTGCATTTATTACCAGCTGATAAAAAGCTTTGGTTGTGCTGTCTCACAAAATGTCCGACCGAGGGATTTGACCAAGCCTTTCCGTCTGCCCACATTTGAAACTGCTTGCGGTATTTGGCTGGGATACCACGTAATATGCTCCCAACACTGTGCCCTACACTACTTGAAAATCAGAAAAAATTCAACCGTCATTTAATACTCTTAACCACACATTAAGACCACTGAGTAACAAGGAAAGCTATGAACTGTTATTTACCCACCATTTGCACTGAGTACAGGAAAGCTGGACTGTTGTTACCAACCATTACACTGAGTAACAAGGAAGCTGACTGTTACAACCATTACACTGAGTATACAGGAGGGCTGGACTGTTATTTTACCACAACCATATGCGACTAGAGTACTGATAAATCTGGACTGTTACCAACATTACACATAGTTACAGAGAAATGCTGGACTGTTACCAAACCATTGCCACGAGTACAGGAAAGCTGGGAACTGTTACCAACCTTTTAAACTGTAGTCTTAAAGAAGCTGGACTGTTTACCAACCTATTAACACTGATGTACAGGAGGCTGGACTTTTACCAAAACCATTGCACTGAGGTACAGGAAAAAGCTGGACTGTATACGCAACCATTGCAACTGGAGTACGAGGAGCGCTTGACCTGTTTATCCAACCAATTACACTGAGTACAGGCAGAGCTGACTGTTACCAAAACCATTACACCTAGATTACAGGAGGAGTTCCCCAGGACTGTTTTTTACCAAACCATTGCACTGTGTAGTACAGGAAGCTGGAACGGTTTACCAACCGATTACATCTTGAATTACAGGAGGCCTGACGTTTACTATCCATTACACTGAGTACAGTAAGTTGGACTCAATACAAATACTACTCATAGTCCCTTTCTGGATCTCGCAGCTAACGAAATGCCGTCAATTTCCATATATATTTTCGTCCAAATGTTTCTGTCGCTCTACAAAAAATTGTGTTTTTTCGTGTGATGCATAACACGAGAAGTCCTCCATCGTCGGCTTCAAAGCTTACAAGAGTTGGTGCCCCAGTAAACTAAGGCCAAGATTTTAAAGCAACTATTGGCAAATGCTATGCCCACAAGTTTTTTTAGAAACCTGTCCACGTATCCATAGAAATGGTCCCTGAAATAACTTATTTCAAAACGCCACTGCTAGCTTGATGGACTTCATCACGATTACATAAAAGTGTTCCAGAGGCTACGTCATCGATAACGTACAGGTCTGAAAGTTCACGTGTGAAATGTGTAACCTTTGAAAGATTTGATTTTGTAAAATGGATCTAAAATTTGATAATCTTGATAAATCATGTGAAAAATATAAATATCTGACTTTACTCTGCCTATCGTGAGATAATCTCCATGTTTAGTTGATGATGCTTCTAACAGACAGAAGAGTACTCCATTAAGTGTTTTATTTGGTGTGTGGACGTAAAATATAGTCATTATGCAAATTTCGTTATAAAAAAAATAGTTGGGAATACTATGTAAATACCTGATAATGCCTCTTCTTGGTCGGCTTTCCAAAATATCAGCCCTGGTGTGATTTAGTCTAGAGAATTAAGGATGTGTTATATTATGTAATTTGGCTTTTAATATCCCATTTGAGCCGGGTATTCAACTTTAATGTAAAATTGTAAATTTTAATTGCCAAATTCATCAACCACAGAGATTTCCATCCTCTGGATTGGCTTCCAACAAACGTAACTTTCCCTGCTGTTTGATACTTCTTGCTGTAAATATCCTCGTGTTTGTAAATTTCCTGCTAGTTGTATTCACCTTGCTGTTGTATTCCATGCAAAGGTGCCACTTTGTAATTTTAGATGCTGTGTATCTGCACTAAATTAAAAAATATTTTTTTCTTTCATGATCATGTTCAAAAATCTTTAATCTCGAATTCATATCATGTGAAAATACCAAATTTCTGTCCAGTCCATCAAAGTTCCTGTATACTAGTTTTCTATCAGTTAAAAATGAAAGCTGGTCTTTTATCCTTTAAGATGTGGTAAAATTTTAAATTCACAATTATTTGTTCAACGAGAGTGATTATTCTGGGTGTAATAAGTAAAGTTCTAAAAGGATATGTGGGTGGTTAGAACCCATGGCGAGTGAAGTCGTAAAAAACCTCACCAGGCCAGCGCGAAGCCACTGACGTTTAGCCGCTAAAGCGGCTGGCTTCCTGAGGGGCACCTTGAGCTTAGGAGTTTTATCAATACAGCCCCTCCTCCTCCCCTCCGCGGTAGTGTCCACAATCTGTATAAAACCTTTGCATTTGTGGGTCACATATTGGTGGCCCATGCTAACTCTCCTAGATAGTATAAGAAATACACCCTAGATGGGAATGGACTCTTTATTGTAGTCCAGGTGGTCCCAGTAGGGTGACGCACTGCCGAGAAGTTTAACCACAGTAACGTGTAAACACTAGTTATTCTGTTACAGTGTTAAAATTAACGAAAAATCTTTACCGAAGGGGTTTTTTCGTATCACATACGATTGCAGAATACCCCAACGTAACACGTTAATTTGCAGAACACGCTTAGCTATGCACAGTACGATTGCAGAATACGCATACAAGCAAAGCTGACTGCAAAATTCTCCACACCGAACAGGCTAGTAACAACTGACACGCAAAATTTGTAAAGCAATGCCAGACAGCAAGCTGCACAATGTTCCTGCTACGAGCTTCACCCTAAGCTCAACCGTTTCTCTAAGTCCAGCTCCAGCTCTCGGACAGGCTACCCATATTACAACCCAGGATTCCAAATGGCCTGTTACCCCGGGTGTAATGGGAGCAAATAAACACAGTAGAAAAAGTTTAGACTTATATTATCCTTCACCAATTTATAACAGCAATATGTACACTATGTACAGTGATAAGTATAGTGTACTCCACGGTAAGCAAAGCAGAAATAGAAGCCACAAGATAGCAGACCGTGCTTCAACCAGCTCTAGAATGGGAATGACAAGGGCAGACAGGAGAGTGGTACCCACATAACCTCTGCGATTGCCAAAACCATCTTCTTATTGGCTAGAACCTGGTCACTAGTTGAACGACGGGGCGCCATCATCAACTCTTAGCAACCTGGTTCGCTGGTTGGGGAGATAGCCTGTAAATGAGGGTGTGTACATGCGCCGATAAAGGTTTACGTACTCTTTGCATGCCACATTAGTCATGGGTCATGGGTTGCAGGTCATGGGTTGTGGGTCATGGTTTGTGGGTTATTGGTCATGGGTTGTGGGTCATGGGTTGTTAGTCATGGTTGTGAGTCATGGATCATGGGTTGTGAGTCATGGGTTTGTAGGTCATGGGTTGTGGGTCATGGGTTGTGGGTCATGGGTTGTTGGAAATGGGTTGTGAGTCATGGGTCATGGGTTGTGGGTTATGGGTTGTAAATCATGGTTGTGGGTCACGGGTTGTGGATCATGGGTTGTTGGTCATGGTTGTGAGTTATGGGTAATAGGTTGTGGGTCATGGGTTGCAGTCATGGTTGTGAGTCATGGGTCATGTGTTGTGGTCATGGGTTGTGAGTCAAGGTCATGGTCATGGGTTATGAGTCATGGGTTGTAGGTCATAGGTTGTGGGTCATGAGTTGTGGTCATGGTTGTTGGTCATTGGTTGTGAGTCAATGGGTCATGAATTGTGGTTCATGGGTTGTAGGTCATGGATTGTGGTCATGGGTGGTGGGTCATGGGTCATGGTGTTGTAGGTTATGGTTGTTGGTCATGAGCTGTTGGTCATGGGTTGAGTTATGGGTCATGGGTCACAGGTGTTTGGTCATGGGTTGTGGGTCATGGGTTGATGGTCATGGTTGTGAGTCATGCGTTGTAGGTCATGGGTTGTGGGTTATGGGTTGTAGGTCATAGGTTGTGGTCATGGTTGCTGGTCATGGGATGTGGGCCATGGGTTGAGAGTCATGGGTCATGGTCATGGATTGTGGGTAATGGGTTGTGTCATGGGTTGTGGGTTTATGGGTTGTTGGTCATGGGTTGTGGCTCATGGGATGTAGGTCGTGGGTTGTGGGTCATGGGTTGTAGGTCCCTGGGTTTTAGGTAATGGTTTGTAGGTCATGGGTTGTGGGTCATGGGCTGTATTTTCATGAGTTGTTTTGGGCATGGGTTGTAGGTCATGGGTTGTGGGTCATGGGGTTTTGGTCATGGTTGTAGGGCATGGGGTTTTTTGGGTCATTGGTTGTGGTCATGGGTTGTTGGTCATGGGTTGTTGGGCATGGGTCATGGATCTTGAAACATGGTTTGTGGGTCATGGGGTCCTTGGTTGTAGGTTAATGGGTTTGGGTAATGAGCTGTTGGTCATGGGTTGGGTATGTGTCATGGGCCACAGGTTGTTGGGCATGGGTTGTGGGGCATGGTTTTTTGGTCAGGTTGTGAGTCATGGTTTACGTCATGGGATTTTGGGCATGGATTGTGGGTCATGGGTTTAGTCATTGGTTTGTGGTCATGGGTTGTGAGGGCATGGGTCATGGGTGATGGGTTGTTTGGGGCATGGGTTGTGGGGTTATGGGTTGTGGGTCATTGGTTCTGGGTCATGGGATGTAGGTCGTAGGTTGTGGTCAAAGGGTTGTAGTCATGGGTTTGTGGTCCCTGGGTTGTAGATCATGGGTTGTGGGTCATGAGTTTTGAATCATGGGTCATATGTTGTTGGTCATGGGTTTTTAGGGCATGGGTTGGGGTCATGGGTTTGGTGGTCATGGGGTTTTGGTCATGAATGTTTGGTCCTTGGTTGTGGGGCATGGGTTCTTGTCATGGTTGTGGGTATGGGTTGTGGGTCATGGGGTTTTAGGTCATGAGTTTGTGGGTCATGGGTTGTTGTCATGTGGTTGGAGTCATGGTCATGGATCACAGGTTTGTTGGTCATGGTTGTGGGTCATGGGATGTTGGTCATGGGTTGGGGTCCCTGCATTGTAGTAATGGTTGTGGGTCATGGGTTTTTGCGTCATGGGTTGTGGGTCATGGGATAAGGGCATCGTGTGGGTCATGGGTTGTGATCATGGGTCATGGGTCTTTGGTTGTGGGTCAGGGTTGTGTGGCAAAGGTTGTGGGTAGTGGGTTTGGGTCATGGGTTGTAGGGCGTGGGGTTTCGGTTCATGTGTTGTAGGTCATGGGTTGTGGGTCATGGCTTTTTAGGTCATGGGTTGAGGTCATGGGTTGTGAGTCATTTGGGGTTTTGGGTCATCGTTGTGGGTCATTGGTTGAGAGTCATAGGTTGTGGGTCATGGTTGTGGGTCATGGTCATTGGGTCAGGGGTTGTGGGGCATTGGTTATTGGTCATGGGTTGTTAGTCAATGAGTCATTGGTTGAGGTCATGGGTTGTGGGTCATGGGGTTTTGGTCATTGGTCATGGTTTGTGGGTCAGGTTGTTGGTCATGGTTTTGGAGTCCCTGGTTGTGAGTCATGGGTTGTAGTCTCATGGGTTGTGGGTCATGGGTTGGGGTCATGGGTTGTTGGTAATGGGGTTTTGAGTCATGGTCAGCGTTGTGGGTCATTGTGTAGGTCATGGGTTGTTTGGTCATGGGTTGTGAGTCATGGGTCATGGGTTGTGGGTCATGGATTGTAGGTCATGGGTTGTGGTCACGGGTTGTGGGTAATGGGCTGTTGGTCCCTGGGATGTGAGTCATGGTAATGGGGTTTTGGGTCATGGGTTGCAGGGTCAGGGTTTTTAGTCATGGGTCATGTGGGGTTTGGGTCATGGGTTGTTACTCATGGTTGTTGGTCATAGGTTGTGAGTCCCAAGGGTTATGGGTCACGGGTTGTGGTCATAGGTTTGGTCATGGTTGTGGGTCATGAGTTTTGGTCATGGGGTTTTTGGTCATTGGTTGTGAGTTATTTGGGTCATGATTTTGGTTCATAGTTGTAGGTCATGTTTTTGATCATGGTGGGTGGGTCCTGGTCATGGGGTTTTAGGTTATGGGTTTGGGTCATGAGCTGATGGTCATGGGTTGAGTTTGGGGCAGGGTTCCCCAGGTTGTTGGTCATGGGTTGTGGGTCATGGGTGTTTGTCATGGGTTGTGAGTCATGCATTGTAGGTCAGGTTGTGGGTCATGGTTGTGGGTCATAGGTTGTGGGGCATGGTTGTAGGTCATGGGTTGTGGTTAAATTTGGGAGAGAGTCATGGGTCCCTGGGTTGTGGGTAAGGGGTTGTGTCATGGGTTGTGGGTCATGGGCTGTAGTCATGGGGTTGTGGGTCATGGGTTGTAGGTCATGGGTTGTGGGTCATGGGGTTTTATTTCATGGGTTGTGGGTCATGGGTTGTAGGTCATGGGTTGTGGGTCATGGGTTGTTGGTCATTGGGGTTTTGGGTCATGGGTTGTTGGTCATGGTTGTTGGGGTCATGGTTGTTGGTCAATGGGGTTTTGGGTCAGATTGTGAGTCTGGGTCATGGGTTGTGGGTCATGGGTTGTAGGTCAGGGTTGAGAGTCATGGGTTTATGGTCATGGGTTGTGGGTAATGGGTTTGTCATGGGTTTTTGGTTTTTGGGTTGTTGGTCATGGGTTGTGGGTCGTTGGTTGCTTTCAGTGTTGTAGGTCATGGGTTGTGGGTCATGGGTTGTAGGTCAATGGGTTGAGGGGGATGGGTTGTGGAGTCTGGATTGTGGGTCATACGTGTGGGTCATGGGTAGAGGGCATAGGTTTTGGTCATAGGTTTTTGGTCATGGTCAGGGTTGTGGGACATGGTTTGTTGGTCTTGGGTTTGTTAGTCCCTGGGGCATGGGTTGCAATCATGGGGTTTTGGGGGCATTGGTGTTTGGGGCATGGTTTATGGTTGTGGGTCATGGTTTTTTGGTCATGGGTTTGAGTCATGGGTTGTGAGTCATGGGTTGTAGGTCTCCGTTGTGGGTCATAGGTTTTGGGTCATGGTTCTGGTAAAGGGTTGTGAGTCATGGGTCATGGATGTGGGCTTGGATGTAGGGATGGGTTTTTGGTCATGAGTTTGTGAGTCATGGTCATGGGTTTTTGGGTCATGGGTTGGGAGGTCATGGGTTGGGGTCACGGGTTGTGGGTCAGGGGTTGTTTGTCCATGGGTTGTGAGTCATGGGTATGGTTGTGGGCCATGGGTTTGCAGGTCAGGCTGTGAGTCATGGGTCATGGTTGTGGGTCATGGTTGTACGTCATGGGTTGTTGGTCATGGGTTGTGAGTCAGGGTCAGGGTTGTGGGTCAAGGGGTTTAGAGGCATGGGTCATGGTTTGGGTAATGGGTTGCGTCATGGGGTTTTGGGTTATGGGTTTTGGTCAAAGGGTTGTGGGGCATGGGATTTAGATCTGGGTTTGGTGGTCATGGGTTTGTAGTCATGGTTTGTGGGGCATGGGTTGTAGGGGCATCTGTTTTTGGGTCATGTGTTGGGATTCATTGGTTGTGGGTCATGGGTTGTAGGTCATGGTTGTGGTCATGGGTTGTTGGTCATGATTGTGGGTCATGGGTTTTTGGGCATGGGTTGTGAGTCAAGGTTCAAGGGTCACAGGTTGTTGGTCATGGGTTGTGGGTCATGGGTTGTTGGTCAGGGTTGTGAGTCATATTTTGTAGGTCATGGGTTGTAGGTCAGGGGTTGTAGGTCATGGGTTGTGGGTCATGGTTGTTGGACATGGGTTTGGGTCATGGGTTGGGTCATGGGTTTGTAGGTCTTTGGGTTGCTCGTCATGGGTTGTTGGTCATGGGTTGTGAGTCAGGGGTCTGGGTCACAGGTTGTTGGTCATGGGTTTGTGGTCATGGGTTGAAGGTCAGGGGTTGTGGGTTATGGGTTGGGGGTCTTTGGGTTGTTGGTAATGGGATGTAGGCCATGGGTTTGGTCATAGGTTGTGAGTCATGGTTAGGGGTTGTGGGTCATGGGTTGTGTGTCATGGGTTGTGGGTAATGGGTTGTGGGTCAGGGGGTTGTAAGTCGGGGGTTGTGGGTAATGGGTTGTAGGTCATGGGTTTGTGGGTCAGGTTGTTAGTTATGGGTTGAAGGTCAGGGGTTGTGAGTCATGGGTTGTGGGTAATAGGTCTTTCATGGTTTGGGTCATAGGTTGTGGGTCATGGGTCAGGGTTGGGGGACATGGTTTGTTGATCATGGTTTTTGGTCCATGGGTTTTTTAGTTATGGGTCATTTGTTGTGGTCATGGGGGTGGGTCATGGATTATGGTTGGGGGCCGTACGTTGTGGGTGAGGGTTGTGGGTCATGGGTCATGGGTTGTGGGTCATGGGTTGTTGGTCATGGGTTTTGAGTCATGGTCACGGGTTGTGAGTCATGGGTTGCAGGTCATGGGTCGTGGGTAGGGGTTGTGGGTCATGGGTGTTGGTAATGGGTTGGGGAGTCATGGGCATGGTTGTGGGTCATGGGTTGTAGGTCATGGGTTGTTGGTCGGGGTATAAAGTCATGGGTCATGGGTTGTGGGTTTTGGGGTTTGTAGGTAATGGGTTGAGGGTCACTGGTTGTGGATAAAGGGTTGTTGGTCATTGGTGTGAGTCATGGGTCATTTGTCATGGTTTGTGGGTCTTTGGGTTGTAACCATGGGTTGTGAGTCAGGGCCCATGTGTTGTGGGTCATGGGTTGTGGTCATGAGTTGTTGGTCATGGTTTGTGAGTCATGGGTCATGGGTTGTGAGTCATAGGTTGTTGGTCGGGTGTGAGTCATGGATCATGGTTTTGGTTCATGGGTTGTAGGTCATGTTGTGGGTCATGGGTTGTAGGTCATGGGTTGTGGGTCATGGTTGTGGGTCATGGTTTTTGGTCAGGGGTTGTTGCGTCACGGGTTTGTGATTCATGGGTTGTTGGTCAGTTGTGAGTCATGGATCATGGGTTGTGGTTCAGGGGTTTTGGGTCTGGGTTGTGGGTCAGGGGTTTTGTAGGTCATGGGTTGTGGCTCAGGGGTTGTGGTTTCATGGGTTGTAGGTTATGGGTTGTGGGTCATGGGTTGTAGGTCATAGGTTGTGGGTAAAGGGGTTGCGGGTCATGGGTTGGTCATGGGTTGTGGGTCATGGGTGGGGGTTTTGGGGGTCATGGGTCAGGGGTTTTGTGGGTCTGGGTTGGGGGTTGGGGTCTGGGTCAGGGGTTTGTGGGTCATGGGTTGTAGGTCATGGGTTGTGGGTCAGGGGTTTGTTGGTCATGGTTGTGAGTCATGGGTCACGGGTTGTGAGTCATTGGTTGCAGGTCATGAGTCGTGGGTCAGGGGTTATGGGTCCAGGGGTTTTTGGTAATGGTTTGTGAGTCATGGGTCATGGGTTGTGGGTCATGGGTTGTAGGTCAGGGTTGTTGGTCATGGGTAGTGAGTCAGGGGTCATGGGTTGGGGGTCTTGGGTTTTTGGAAAAAGGGGTTGAGGGTCACTGGTTTGGATCATGGGTTGTTGGTCATTGGTTGTGAGTCATGGGTCATTTGTCATGGATTGTGGTCATGGGTTGTAACTCATGGGTTGTGAGCAGGGTCATGTTTTTGTGGTTCATGGGTTGTAGGTCATGAGTTGTTGGTCATGGTTTGGGGTCATGGGTCATGGGTTGTAAGTCATAGGTTGTTGGTCAGTTGTGAGTCATGGATCAGGGGTTTTTGGTTCATGGGTTGTGGGTCAGGGGTTTGGGTCAGGGGTTGTAGGCATGGGTTGTGGGTCATGGGTTGTGGGTCATGGGTTGTTGGTCATGGGTTGTGCGTCAGGGGTTTTTGAGTCATGGGTTGTTGGTCAGTTGTGAGTCATGGATCATGGGTTGTGGTTCATGGGTTGTAGGTCATAGGTTGTGGGTCAGGGGTTGCGGGTCATGGTTGGTCATGGGTTGTGGGTCATGGTTGTGGGTTGTGGGTCATGGGTCATGGGTTGTGGGTGAGGGGTTTTGGGGGGGTTGTGGGTCATGGGTCATGGGGTTGTGGGTAAAGGGGTTGTAGGTCATGGGTTGTGGACAGGGGTTGTGGTCATGGGTCAGGGAAAGAGAGATGGGTGTTAAACAAGTAAAAATTAAAAGGGGAAATTTTAAATTCCGTTTGTCAACAAAATTCAAAAAGTCTCTTTTAAGCGAAATTGAAAATTTCTCTTTGATGGCAGGTTATTTCCCATCTTTGAAAATTATTCTCAGGAAACCTAAATACTGTCTGGCTTAATATTACTCAATTATGCAATTTTTATTATATAAATAATATCATTAAATATATAATTTATATTGTTTCTCTTTATTATTATTATTTTATTATTATTTTTATCATTATTATTATTTTTTATTATTATTATTATTATTATTATTATTATTATTTGTAGTAGTAGTTTTAGTGGTAACAGTAGCAGTAGTGGGGGTAGTAATAGAAATAGCAGCAGCAACAGCACAGCAGTACTAATAGCACAGCAGCAGTAGTACAGCATAGCAGTAGTAGCAGCAGCAGCAGCAGTAAAATAGCAGCAGCATCAGTAGCAGCAGTAACAGCAGCAGCAGCAGTATTTTGCAGCAGCAGTAGTAGCAGAACAGCAGTAGAAGAAACAGCAGTAGAAAGCAGCAGCACCAGCAGCATAGCAGCAGCAGACAGTACTCAGCAGCAGCAGTAGTAGCAGCAGCAGTAGCAGTAGTAGTAGCAGCAGCAGCAGCTGTACTAGTAGCAGCACAGCAGTAGTAGCCGCAGCATTAGTAGTAGCAGCAGCAGCAGTAGTACAGCAGCAGCAGCAGTAGCAGCAGCACAGCAGTAGCAGCAGCAGTAATAGTAGCAACAGCAGCTCCAGCTGCAGCAGTATAGCAGAAGCAGTAAACAGCAGCAGCCAGCAAGTATAGCAGCAGTACAGCAAGCGAAGTGCATAGCAGTAGCACAGCAGCAGTAGCAGCAGAAGCAGCAGCATTAGTAGCAGCAGCAGTAGTAGCAGCGCAGTAGTATACTAGGAGCAGCAGTAGCAGCTGCAGCAGTAGTAGGAAAACAAGCAGAGTAGCAGCAGCAGCAGTAGTAGCAGCAGCAGCAGCAGCAGCACAGCAGCAGCAGCAGCCCGTAGTAGCGCAGCAGTAGCAGCGGCAGCATTAGCAGCAACAGCAGCAGAAGCAGCAGCAGTAGTAGTAGCAGCAGGCAGTAGCAGCTGCAGCAGTAGTAGCAGCAGCAGTACTAGCAGCAGCAGCAGCAGTAGCAGCAGCAACAGTAGTAGTAAACAGCAGAATCAGTAGCAGCAGAAGTAGTAGCAGCAGCAAGCAGTAGCAGCAGCAACAGTAGTAGTAACACAGAATCATAGCAGCAGAAGTAGTAGCAGCAGCAGCAGCAGTAGCAGCACAGTAGTAGCAGCAGCAGTAGTAGCACAGTAGTAGTAGTAGCAGCAGCAGCAGCAGCAGCAGTAGTAGCACCAGCAGTGGTAGCACAGCAGCAGCAGTAGTAGCAGCAGGGGCAGTAGAAGCAGCAGCACAGCAGCAGTAGCACAGCAGCAGTAGCAGCAGTAGTAATAGTAACAACAGCAGCACCAGCTGCAGCAGTAGTAGCAGAAGCAGTAACAGCAGCAGCAGCAGCAGTAGTAGCAGCAGCAATAGTAGCACCAGCAGTAGTAGTACTCGGAGCAGCAGTAGTAGCAGCAGCAGTAGCAGCAGCAGCAGTAGCCCGCAACAGCAGCAGTAGCAGCAGCAGCAGTAGCAGCAGCAGCAGAAGTAGCAGTATAGTAGCAGCACAGCAGTAGCAGCAGCAGCAGTAGTAGCAGCAGCAATAGTAGCACCAGCAGTAGTAGTACTAGGAGCAGCAGTAGTAGCAGCAGCAGCAGCAGTAGCAGCAGCAGCAGTAGCAGCAACAGCAGCAGTAGCAGCAGCAGGAGTAGTAGTAGCAGCAGCAGTAGCGTAGCAGGTGCACCCGCAGCAGTAGCAGCAGCAGCAGCAGTAGTAGCAGCAGCAGTACAGCAGCAGCAGAAATAGCAGTAGTAGTAGCAGCAGCAGCAGTAGCAGCAGCAGCAGTAGTAGCAGCAAACAAAAAGTAGCACCGCAGTAGTAGTACTAGGGGCAGCAGTAGTAGCAGCAGCAGCAGCAGTAGCAGCAGCAAACAGTAGCAGCAACAGCAGCATAAGCAAACAGCAGCAGTAGTAGTAGCCCGCAGCAGTAGCAGCTGCAGCAGTAGTAGCAGCACATTTTTTGCAGCAGCGCAGCAGTACGCAGCACAGACAGTAGTACAGCCAAAAGGCAAGAT